>PITA01013578.1:0-57023 GCA_004023965.1 Spilogale gracilis | reverse complement strand
TGACCCCACCCACTCACCAGGGCTCTCCGTGGGGGCCGTGACAACTCTGACAAGGCACCGCTGTGCTCAAAAGGACAATTCTTTTTTTTTTTTTAAAGGTTTTATTTATTTGACAGAGAGAGATCACAAGTAGACAGAGAGGCAGGCAGAGAGAGAGGAGGAAGCAGGCTCCCGGCTGAGCAGAGAGCCTGATGTAGGCCTCGATCCCAGAACCCTGAGATCATGACCCGAGCCGAAGGCAGAGGCTTTAACCCACTGAGCCACCCAGGCGCCCTCAAAAGGACAATTCTTAAGCCATGTGGTGGTGCAGAAACGAGTTCCATAGAAAAAGGATTAAACGCTTTTCACACATGCACACACACATGCACACACACGCACAGAGCCAGGAAACTTCATATATAAAAGCTGACCATATAAACAGGGTTTCCCTGGCGTTCTCTCCAATGGCGATGCCAACCCCATCTTCCCAGCCCTCACCCCCACCCCCCCACCCCTCCTAAAACGCTCACCGCTCACACTGGGTGCTAGGTTAGGAGCCGGGGGCTGGTCCTTCTGGGTCCGTCTCTACGTGCTTCCTATCACTCACCTGTGCCTTGATATCCTCTTCTGGAAAATGGGGGTGACACCTAGTTAGGCCACCAGGCCGAGGGTGGTACCCCATGGGATATGCACACAACATCACCTGAATAACTCCAGTGCGAAGAAGCAGGACCTAAAGAACTCACTAGACCACCAAACTGTTTCTTGTACTAAGCAGACCAGAGCTGAGCGCGGCCCGCGGGAACTCGGCTGCTCCGCATTTCCCGGGCACTTAGCTCCCAGGAAGAGTCTTCCTCCAGGAGAAAAGGAGATCCGCAGACATCCTGAGTGTAAATCCGGGCAGGAAACAATCTAACCATCCTGGTCTATCTGCCTTTAAGATTAAAGTGCCACTTCACACTCAATGGGACAGCTATTATCGAAAACAAAAACAAACGTGTCGGCAGGGACGCGGGAAGCTGGAGCGTGTCTCGCTGGTGGGAACATAAAGTTCTACAGCTTCTGTGGGAAAACAGTCCAGATGGCTCCTCAAAAAAACAAAAACAAAACCAAAAGCACACGTGAGATGACCCCCTGGTCCAGCAATCCCACTTCTGGGCGTGCACACGAAGCGCGGAGAGCCGGGGCACGGACAGATGCTTGCACACCCGTGAGTCACTGGGGCCAAGAGGCAGAAGCCACCCAGATGTCCATCAACGGATGGATGATAAATAAAATGTGGTCTCCACGCACAGTGGAAAGTGATTCCGCCTTAAAATGGAAAGAAATTCCGACACCTGCTACATGGGGCAGCCCGGAGGACGGGGTGCTCAGTGACGTAAGGCAGACACGGGAGGACAAATAGTCTGCAACTGCACCCACGAGGTCCTGTCGATAGAGACAGAGAGCAGACTGGCGGTGGCCAGGGGCGGAGGGAGGGGGACAGCGAGTCAGTGTGGGACGGGCACAGAGTTTCAGCTGGGGTGCTGACGAAGGTCTGGAGATGGGCAGTGACCAGATGGAAGGGCGGTGGGAATGCTGTTAACCACACACATGAAAAATGGTTACCCTGGGAAAATGTGCCCCTACAACAAAAGGTGAAAATTTTCTAAATCAGCCAAGTGAAGAGGGTACCGCTGCCAGGACGGTTGTCACTTAGAGCTCCTGAGGCCTTCACCCGCACGCTGAAGGACCTGTCCCCAAAGCCCAGCCTCTCAGAGACCTTCCCTTCCAAGCCTAAAGCACAGCAGAACCTTCTCCCTCAGAGGCCGTGAAATCAAGCCAGCTTCTGGCCAATCCTATGGCCCCAGGAGAACGCGAGGGGCTGTGTCAGAGGAAGCGTCCAGCGGCACTCAGCACCCGCAGAAGCTCCGGGAGAGGGAGTGTGCTGGCAAGTGACGGGCCACGTGCCCAGGGCGAGGGAACGGGAAGGGTCCATCGGGGGCTCACCAGGCAGGTGCTGCCGTGGCCAGCGCACGGCCGGCTGGATCTGGGAGCAGGCAGAGACTGTCCGTCCTGTCCCGTCCCACTCGGCCGTCTCCCGCCCGTCCAAGGAAAGCACAGACAATCCTCGAGTGAGGTCAGGTCACTGTTTAGGAAAGGAAAGGGGCCTGGAAATGACCACAACCAGACCCTCGTAAGGGGCATTTTCCAAACAACAGTGGGGCTCGGGGGCTCACAGACCCGAGGGGAGAGACCAAAGGTCTGACTCATTTCTGAAGACCCAGAACTTTATCATCTGTCCCCACACAGCCACTGCTTTCTTAACCAACTCCAAAAAGCAGCTGGTTTCGAGACTTCTATGGGGAAACCTGTACCAACACACCAATGCGGGAGGAGGCGATGATTCACATCACAAGAAGAATGCTTCGACAGAAACTAGCCTTTTCAGCATTCCTCCACTCCGTCCGATGCCTCCTCCAGGCTTTTCGCACATCATGTGATCAACAGAGATTGGTTTTGTGGAGACCTTTTCTCCCAGGTGCAAACCTAGTCTGTAAAGCATAGGATTTTGAACGGGGCCTCAGTCGATGGCATGGATCAAAGCAAGGACATTCGTCCAGGACCATTCCCTTCCTCGTGTAAGGTGAGCTGGGTGCATCTCGCATGGGAAGAAGGGGAGGCTACCTGGCCGTGGAGGACCCCCGACCAGCTCCATGGTGACAGCAGACATCGCTTAGGATGACAATGTCCAGAAACAGAAGTAACAGAGGTCTGCTTGGGCACGACGAACAAAAGTACCAGAAGCCTGCTTATCACGGGGCATCTTCTTCCAGCCCCTGAGGAACTCACCAACCCAAGGAGGGGAGAGCCTGCGGATCTAAATTATTCTCAAAGCCCAGGACTGCCGATCCTTTATCATTCACCCAAACGGCCGTTTCTGTCCTGACCAAGCACAAAGGACACCTGGTTGCAAGCCTCAGATTTCAAAACATGTACCAACAAACCAAGTAAGTGCACATGGGGGCCCAGACCAGGTGGAGGCAAGCCTGGAAGGCTTCCTAGAGGAGAAAAAAGAAAGCAGCTTCAGCAAGGAAAAGGCTCAATGTGCTGGTCAGGAAGTCAGTCCACTGCCTGAGTCTTAAAGTGTCCCTCCGCATTGGAATGGCCTGGGGAACCTGTTAAAAATGCAGGCCTCTGAGCACTGCCCTGACGCCCTGCATGAGGTGGGGGAGGGCAGGATAGCTGCTGAGAGGACTCATTTTTAACAAGTTCCCCAAGCAATCCGTTCTTGTGCAAACCACAACTTGAGGGACTGGTGGGGCAGCTCAAAGTGAAGAGTCTGCACGGAGCCCATGTTCAGCCGGGAAGAGCAGAGGCTCCAGAGAAGGGAGGGCCCACGTGGAGTCACTGAGGAGAGGAACAAGGCAGGCGTAGACACAAGAAGCTGGTCCAGAACTAGTCACAACCTCCGCACCCGGCCCCCCTCGCCGGCCAGGCTCCTCGCGGGCGCTGCCCACTGACACCGAGATGTGGCCTGTGCCGCACGCGCAGGAGCAAGGCCCCCTGCCACGGCTTCCTCCACGGCGGACTCAGGCCTTCTCTTCTGCAAAGACGCTGGGGCTGGCCTCAGACCGGGAGGAACCCCCTGGGCCTGGCTCGCCTCACCACCCTTGGGAGAAACCAGTCCCCTAAAGAGAAAAGGGATCACTTTCTGGGCCTGGTGGCTTGACAATACCCAAAGCCCAGTCTGAGGCAAAAGCAGAACCCTTTGTTCCTTTGAACATGCCAAGATCACCAGGAAACGCCGTCTGCGCTGGGCCTGCACGCTTAGCCGCGCGGCACACCTGCTACTCAGGCCGCCGTGAGTCACCGACAGAGGCACAGCACGCTGGGCTGGTCCGTGGCGGCTCGCTCTCACGCACACCGGATGTCATCCATCCACCTACCCCCTGGAAGACGTGTCAGGACAGATCAGGCGGTAACCCCATTTTTACTCAACGACTCAATCCCGGGGGAGGTGTCGGGGGAAGGAAGGAGGGGGACACAGAGAAGATGCTGCCGTTCCACGGTCCGGGCTCCTCTCCCTTCCAGGCCATTCTGGTCTCAGCGGCGCTGCTGGCCCTAAATAGGGAGGGACCAGGGGCAAGTTCACCTGGGGAAGACAGTGGAAGAAGGCTTGATTTAAAACCTTCTCCAGAATAAAGACAATCTGCTGCAATGAATAAGGCCTAGTGTTCTCTGTAGCTAACAATACTGCATTGTGTGTACTTAAACATTTGCTAAGAGGGAAGATCTTCTGGTAAGTGTTCTTATCAACAAAATAATAAATAATAATGATGATAAAGAGGGTGGGAGGAAACTTTTGGAGGCAATGCCTGTTTATGGCCTGGACTGCGGCAAAGGTCTGGCAGTGCCCACTTATGACCAAGCGCATCAAGGTGGGCGCGTTTTGTTTATCCGGCTTTGTCGACGGGAGCAAAACCTCAATCAAGTGGCTTAAAAAAGAAGAGCATCTTCTGAATCCCTTTCAACGCCCACTTTTTTATAAGACAGAACTTTCTGCACTGCAAGATTCTGAATTGGATCCTGGACCAGAAAAAGGATATATTAGTGAGACAACTAGAGAAATGTGACTAAGGCCAGAAGATCAGCCCAAGTATTCGGTCAATGTTAATCCCCTGGCTTTGACCAGCACCACACTGTGCGTCTCTGTAAGATATTAACATTTAGGGAAGCTGGATGAAGGGTATAGGGGAACTCCAGGTACTATTTTTGTGACTTTCCTGTAAATCTAGTTTTCTAATCAAAATCAAAGTGAATTCTCTTTAAAAAAAAAAAAAAAAAGAGGAGGGAACAGCATTTTTAATCCTGCTACCTACTAAATCTTCCCCTGAGGCCTTGCTAAAATAATTTACATCGTAGTCCTGGATGCAAACTTTAAGTGACTCTCACACCAATACTGGCCACAAGAAAGCTGAAATGAGCACAACTCTGCATTAGTTCAGCAAGTATCTTCCCAGCGCCTACCCTATTTTGGCTCCTAGCTGTGGTAGTTAAGTGAGAGCCCGCCAAGCCCATCTCCGAAACGTCGGAAACGTCTACCCACAGGGGCCTTCCTCTCACTTCAGACATGACTCTGACTTAAAGCAAAGAGAGTGATTTCTGGGAATTTTCCAAAGGAAATAACCTAAAAAGTGGACAAATCTTTATGTATAAGAGATGCTCACAAATGCACTACTTCTCAGGGTAATCCAGAAAGACCTTAGTGTCCAATAAGAGGGGAACTGTCAGACTAGGATCTGATGCGAGCAGAGGATAAGATCATTACTTGGGGACTGTTCAAGTAAAATCGAGAGGGAAAACAGCAGCACACAAAGTTGTATACACTGTGGGGTTTCAGCAGTGAGGAAATGCATCAAATAGCCGGCACTACTCAGAACTAGGTACTTTTTCCCCTGCTTTTTCCACTTTTTTGTGGCTTTCTAAAGAAGAGAGAGAGAACGCGTGAAATCACTTTTAAAATTAAATGAGACGCAGAGGTGAAGATGCAGGTCAATAGTGGGACAGTCGAACAGTTCCTCCCCGGGGAGCTGGCAGGGGGAGAAGGTGGGGAAGGGTCACAGGACAAGTGCTGTGCCCACCTGAGCACATCCAGGGACCTGGGTGCAGCAGAGGCATGGGCTGGGGTGGGGGAGGGACAAGGACAGTACCAACACACGCTGCCTTTTTTCTTCCTGTGGCATTTCCTCCCGCCTTCCCCAAGCAGGTGCTCACTGGAGGTATGACACCCTGAGAACATCCCCAAGGAGACCCTTCCAGCCTCCAGAAGCTGTTTGTGCAGGAGGGACGTCTGGGTGGGAAATGGATCCTCAGGGACAGGCTGCCAGTAGGGTTGGGGTTGTGGGGGGGGAAGGCAATCCCCCATCTGGGAAAGCATCTCCAGGAAGCCATCTTCAGGGAGGTGAGTGGGGATTTCTGGAGTTGAGGCCAAGTAGCAAGGAGGGAGAAGGTAAAGGACGACCCCAGTTTATGTGTATATCAAGCCTGTAGTCACTCATTCATTCAACAAACACCTATTGGGGGCACGGGGTTGAGACACAAAAGGACAAGGAGAGGAAGGAGCTACGGATACCGAAGCCCTTTGCTTTTAGTTCAGGACTCAAGGCCAAGCGCTCTCCCCACGCGGGCCCTGAACTCCTTCCATTAACAGACTGCGCTGGGAGGTGAAGAGGGACGGGGTAGAGGCGCGGGTGGACCCAGGGGACGGAAATCCTTCCACCCCCACCCCTTCGGAAAGCCTCGCCCACACCACCACCAGTGGCCCTGCAGCACAGCTGCTCACCCAAGGCCCGGCGACAGGGACATCCAGAAACGCCCCAGCCCCCACCCCCACGGCGAGAGGCGCGGTGCCCCAGCCGCGTTCTGGGTTGCGCGTGAGCAGAGGCCTGGAGCTCGCCAAGGCTGTACCGCTGCCGAAGTAACGGGCCCCGGAGGGCCACGCGGGCAAAGGTAACGGCCAGAGCCCTTTCCCCGGGGGAGGGTCTGTCCCCGGGGGCAGCCAGAGGCTTGGCGGCGTTGGGGACCAGACGGCGCTGACCCGGAACGCCCGGGAGGAACGCTGACCACCGCAACCAGGGCCAAAGGGCTCCGCCCGAAGGCGGAGGGATGGCCCAATATCCTCTGCGGAGATGTCAATACAAGAACAAAAAATTCAATCCAAAACCGATCAGAAAGCGTCGCAGGGGAGGACGGCTGGGGGTGGCGGGGGGAGGGGGAGACGAGTCAACTCAAACCTCCTCCCTCCAATCTCGCCGGGAAACTTACCTCCAGGTAAGCGACCCACTGCTAGGTCGAATGAATCAATCCAAGGATGGAGACGAGGTCGTGGGTCTTCGGAGCCCGGCTGACACACACCAAGTAATCCATGTTAGGGGGTCCCCACTTCCCATTCAAGGCCAAAGCGCCGGCGGCCCCGGGCTCTGCGCTGGGGCCCCGCGGAGGTTCCAGCTGCCAGCATCCCCCCCCCCCCGCCGGGGGTCGAGGGCACTCAGCCTCCTGGCGTTCCGAGGGCCCCCATCTGGAACGCAGCTCTACGTCTTTCTTCGCTGCTCATCGCCCGCGCGAGCCCTGAGATCCCCGCCGGGATCCTCTCTGCCAAGCCCGGGAATGCGCCCACGGCAGTTTCGCTCTCGGCCTCAGGTCCGCAGGTCCGCGGGGCCCAAGCGCCGTAGAGTAGGTGCCGCGGGGCAGGAGTAGCGGAGGGAGAAGCGCGGCAAGCGCGGAGCCGCGGGTGCCCTCGGTATTGGCCGCTTTGTCCGGGGCCCAGCATTCCAGCCCGCGTCCGCGCTGCCTCCGCGCTCTGCAGGCGGCAGGGCCATTCGGCTTTATATACTAGCCGGCCCGAGGCGGAGAGGGGCGGGGATGAATGGGCGGGACGTGGGGAGGGGCAGCCAGGGAGCCGCATTGCTTCCTGGGAGGTGTAGTTCCCTCCACCTAGCCACAGCAAATGCAGAACAGCTGCAGGGGACGTTGGGGTCCGCCTGAAACAGCTGTGCTCCCTCATGGGCTTCGCTGTCAACTCCGTTAGGTCTACGCTAAGTGCCGCCCAGGATGACAAACCGTGGTGGCCCTGGAGTCAGACAAACCCAGCTAGGTCGCAGTTCCATCCTGCCACGGAGGAGTTAACCATGTATACCTCGGATTTTTCATCGGACACACAGCATATTAGAGTTTGCTTCCAGGGATTGTAGAGGTAGGTGAGCACACTCGTTGCTGGGCCACCTGCACGGGGGTGAGGGGGGAGGCTGATCTCCCCATCTCTAATATGAACTGTAATTTCCTTACATTTAAGTGCTAAGCAAATTGGTTTCAAGGCTCCACCTCTGCAAACCAAACGCCACCCTGGAACGTCCTCCCCCAGGAAAATTCTGGAGCTGCCAGGCACTTCATCGGGCTTCAGTTTCTGCAGCTGCCTCCTCATGGATCCAACACCTGAACACCTACTCACGCTGGGAGCACAAAGGCAGGAGTCCTCCCTCAGGGAGCTCACACTCAAGCGAGAGGAGGCAGCGGCAACACAGTAGCTATGTGGACCAGGGCACCTAGCTGTGCCTGGAGGCATCAGCCAAGGCGTCCAGAGGGCTGATGTCTGAAGGAAGTCTGGAAAAAATGGGTAGGAAGTAGCCAAACAAAGAGACACACAAAACACAAAACAACAAAAGCAGGCAGACAGCTGGCTATGTGGAAGAAACCAAGAGGGTATAAAAGAAGGAAGGGGGACACTCCCTGGAGAGGAAGGGAAGGGTCTTATATCAATTTCCTACGGCGGCTATATAAACCGGGTGGCTAGAGAGGCAGACATTTATCAACTTGGAGTCCTGGAGGATATTTACATAATGTGTGCATGGGATCCTATCCACACGCAGACCTCCCTGCTCCCTCTTCTAAGACGATATATAAAGAATGACACGCCAGCAGCAATGAGCATTAGATCCATGTTTGTTTGTTTGTTTGTTTGTTTGTTTGTTTTCTCATACCATTTTCCAATAAAAGGAGCCAGGGCTCCTCAGAGAAATGGCTGATTTTAGGAAGGGGTAGAATTATACAAGGTGAGACATCTAGCATCCTGTAATGCCAGAAAGTAAGATGGGCACCTGAGTGGCTCACTTGGTTAAGAGTCTGCCTTTGGCTCAGGTCATGATCCCAGGGTCCTGGGATCAAGTCCCACGTTGGGCTCCCTACTCAGCAGGGAGCCTGCTTCTCCTTCTCCCTCTGCCTCGCCCCTCTGCTTGTGTTCTCTCTCTCTCTCTCAAATAAATAAAATCTTTAAAAAAAGGAAGTGTGAGCACGCATACACATATGCATACACATACACACAGATATACCCCACCTTAATGCAGGTACATCAAAGGGATGCAGAAGCTCACTGAAAGTGCTCCCAATATCCAAAGCTGGGGAACAATCTGAGTGATAATGCGAGTATGTTGGGACTGGATTATAACCCAAATTTTAAAAATATAAATATTCACGAGTCCATACCGATATAGATAATTGAATAAATATATGAGTGAAAATAAACATGTGCAGAATAAGTCTAAAAATTTATGTAAGTATTCATTCGTGTCCTATAATTTCCCAAGAAACCAACAGTAGATGCTGTATTGACCCCACATTAGAGACAGAAATCAAAGCTGGGAGCGATTACGTCACTTGCTTCATGTCACAGAGGAAACAAGTAGCAGAGTTCGGGCTTGAACCCAGAGTTCTCTCAGAGACATCTCCACCTCCACCACAGTTCCAGATGATGTGTCAATAAATCTCTCTGCATCACGGGCAGATTCCTCTCCCTCTTGTGCCTGCTGCCCTGAGGTTCGTTCCAAGAACAGCAGGTGCTCTGCCCAAGCGGGTGGAAGACTGAGGCTGAACGGGTCGAAACATCCAGCATGGTCTTGGCCATCACAGGTGCTCCATAAATGTTAGCCATTGGTGAGTCCGCCTGTCCGCCTCTCCTTCTTTCTGTCCCCTCCCTGCCCACCCATGCTCTTCGATAACCATTCTGCTCTTCCTTGTTGGAAGGAGATGCTGCCTAAGGTCCAGTGATGGCAATGAGCGAGGTGGTGGATGTAACAGGACCCGAGCACAGGACAGAGGGCCAGTGTGAGGGTGGGACCTGGCTTGGGACAGGCGTGCTCACAGCCACTCAGCTGGTGTCCAGCAACCAGCACACATAAAACGCAGTAGTGGGGCACTGGTCTTCAGCTCACATCTTTGGGAAAAAGTTCCACTGTTGCACCTGTTAAAGAGGGAACCCCAGTGGAGAAGGTGCATCGAGGCAAGAAAGCATCAGGTTAATTTGGGTGATCTGAGCCAGACTAGATCCTAGGCTCAAAGCCCAGCTTTGTCACCGTCTAGCTGAGTGACTTGAGCGGGATACTGATGGGGTCTGTGCCTCAATGTCACCATCTGCATAGTGGGGCTAATTCAGAGAGTTGTTTCAAGGCCCAGATGAGTCAGCACCTGGAAGGCATATGCGCCAGCGTCTGGAACGAGGCAAGCACTCAGCCGATATTGACACCAAAGAGGCAATAATAGAACCGTCAGAAAGCTTCAGGAAGATCCTAGACGTGAAAGGAGTCCCTAAAACACAATCTGAGTGTAACGTAAGGAAGTAATACTGGTATCATCATTGTTCCCACGACATGCAGATCCTGAAGACGGTACACAGATAAGTGAGACAGAACCCAGGCCCTTGGGAAGTTTACAGTTGAGAACTGCCCTGTCTTCTACGGTAGCCACGAGCCCACATGTGCCTATTTAAATTTAAAGTAATGAAAGGTAAATAAACTTTAACAGTCAATTCCTCAGTCGCACTAGCCTGTAGCAACAGGAGCCTAGTGGCTAATACACTCGGTGGCATAGATATGGACCATCCCCATCACTGATGAAAGCTCTCCTAGACAGCATCGCTACCGTGCAGAAGGTGATCTCAAAATGCAGACGCTCGGGCTACAACCCAAGCCTCAGCTCCTGCATCGTCTGATGTACATTTAAATTTTTTGGATTTTGCAATAATCCTACATATATACATAATCCTACTTTAAAGAATGAAGAAGCTTGGACAGAGTGTTGATTTTAAATAAATGGAACAATACCCTCCATCTTGTTCTGCAATATCCTTTTTCTTCTTAGCAATACGTTTTGGAGAGCCTGCAGTTTCAAGGGAGACGTAGCAATCAGAAAGAGTTTGACATGAAGGAAATTCAACAAAGTCCGGACTGACCCGATGGCCCACTCCATGTGCACCCATAGCCTATGGGCTATACATAAGGGCAAGCTAAAATATACAGACGGAGTTGGTGCACAAAGAAATATCAAAGCAAGGATTGCACAAGGAAAGATTCAAAGGCACTGGGGTATGTGCCTATCTGTGCACTCAAATTCTGAAACCTGGTTAGCTGGGTTTTCTACGCTTCACACGGGCATTAAAATAACTAAGAGGCAGGCTAACTCAGACAGACTTCCGGGAAAAAATTTTTTAAATGCTATCATTGAATAGAAGTGAGTGATCCAAAACCACCAAAAAGTTTCAGGAAGGATTAGCCAAGGAAGGCGAGCGTGTGAAGAGCCATCAGAACCCACACTGCTCGGATCGCCTTCTCCCCTTCTGCTTTGAAATAGGTTTGGTTTTCAATAATAAATGATTCTTACAAGTTTCACTGAGCACTTACTAAATGCTGGGCTCTGTGCCAAGCATATCAACATTTAATGCTCTCGGTAACCTTAAAGGGTAAGAAATAGGATCACTGCTACCCTACAGGTGAGACGCAAGGTAACCTGCCTGGGGCCGAACAGTCTGGCTCTGCTACCTTCCTACTTCCATCCTCCCGGCTTCATCCTCCAGACTCGGCCTCTCCTCTGCCTCCAGGGAGCTTGTGGAGGCCTTCTTCGTTTCTTGAAATCCTTCACTCCCTTGGCTTCTGCAGTAATATGCCAAGTACCCATGTATGCTCCTTAGGCTTTGTCCTCTCTCACACCCAGTCCTGCCCACGAGGAGTCTGGCTCGACCTCAGCTGTCTCCCATCTGCCCGCTGGAGGTCTCTCCCTCGGGTGTCTAAGAACCAGCACCTTCCCACGTACTGCCGATGTGCCCCCCCCCCAGAACTTCTCCACCAGTGGGCCATTCTAGCAAGTCACTGCTTCCTGCCTCGGCCAGCTGTGGTTGTTTTCTCTGTCCTGATACCCGTGGGGCTTCTTCAGCTCTTGTAGGAACATCTCAAAAGTGTCCTCCCAGGACAACTCTCAGGCAATGAGGGAAAGAAGAAAGCCACGGGATAATCCTCCAACCCTGTAATTCTGAAGTTCTTGCAATTGCCTGGAGGGTCTCCAGGGAGGTTCAGCCCTGGATGCCTACTGTGTAACTTCTCATTAACCCACCCTTTGCTGCCTGTTCTCTCTTTTCACTCTCCTCCAACCCTTGACTTGTGCTTCTGAAGATTAATTCTCTGATGACTTACACCCAAATGCGTATCTGCTTTGAGAAGAATCCAAACTAAGACCCCGCCCACAAATTGGTCTGCATTTCTGGATTCTTTATCTACGCCTATGATTTTCTACATCTCCCGGACATCAGGGCTGAAATCCTGAATCCTTTATTCTTTTGCTCTGTCCCTTCCTCCTCTCTGAGTCTTTCTGAATCATGCTCTGAAATATCTTATTTCCATTTTTCCATTATTCCCACCCTAATTCCGGTCCTTATAACCTCCCATATTGATGAAACCCCATTGCTCAACCCATTGCATCTGCCAGGAATGCTCCTCAGACTTTGCCAGTTTCTCCTTGAGGGCTCCTCCATGCCATGCTTTGCGCTAGGTGTGTCCTTCAAGGCTCCTCTGGGAAGGTCTTCCCTGCCACCCCATTGCAAGGATGGTTCTCTTCTCCTCACTTCCTTTACAATGGTATCTTCTCCATTCATCTGACATCGGCAATATGTTCTCTTTCAGCACTTGTTACTTACACATGTATATTTCTTGCTCCTCCAATAAATTTTAAGGGCCTGAGGGTCAAGGACTGTATCATATGCTTTAAAAAAAAAAAAAATCTCCTTCATAGGGGCTCTGTCAACGTTGGCTGATTTCACGTGACCGACAAGCTCACGTTGCTAAGAAAGTAAGTGCAGGTACATGGTGGACACACTCACTCATTTCCCACATAATACTAAATCCCCAGACGTCTGAATCCCCAGGAGTCCACAAAGCTTCACCCCAAATCTTGATATTAGAGCAAGCTGTCCAAGCAGGTAGAAGGAATTCGCCTGCATTACTTGGAAGAGTCATCCTACCCGTCAATATTTTTGCAGGTTGATGGCAGTGTGAGGGGTTAAGATTGGTGGTGGTATCGTATAGGAAAAGGATAGTGCCTGCCCTAGAAGGACCAGGAAGACTAAGAGTTGAGAGCTTTCTGTCTCTAGACTGAACAATGGTGACCATTCTTTCGGGCTTTCCTTCATTCAACAAACACCTGTTTGGATCCCATTGAGGAGCGGGCCCTGTGCTGGCCACCGGGGTATAATGACAAAGCTGACAGCCAATGCCCTTGCCCTAATAAATAAGTGAACAACCAAAGAAAATAACTGCAGAAGGCAACATGAAATAAACAAGCACAGAAATCAACAAGTATAGGAAGAAAGGCTGTCACAGAAGAAAAAAGAAGGTCTGACTTGGAAATGCTTCTCTGAAGACAAGGCACAAGACTGATCAAAACTAGACCAGCACTGGCACACACAGACACATAGGTCTGAGGTGGTGGTGTGAGCAATAGGGGTAGTCAGGGAAGGCTTCCTGGGGGAGGCAGCCTGGACTTGGGCTTCAAAAGCAGAAAGAGGCATGCCTGAGTGGCTCAGTTGATTAAGCATCTGCCTTTGGCTCAGGTCATGATTTCAGGGTTCTGAATGAATAAATAAAATCTTAAAAATAAATAAATAAACAAACAAACAAACAAATAAATAAAAGCAGACAGGGAAGCTTGAGTGGCTCAGTCGGTTGGTTAAGCATTCAACTCTTGATTTTGGCTCAGGTCATGATATCTGGGTCATGAGACCGAGCCCTGTGTGAGACTCATCACAGAGTCTTGCTTGTCCCTCTCCTCCCACCCCACCTGCTCACTCAATCTACCTCTCTCTAAAATAAGTAAACTCTAAAAATCTTTTAAAAAGCAAAAGCAGACAGAGAAGTTTGTTGAAAGGGAGGCGAGGACTAGGCGGTGCCTGCTGGGGGAGGGGGAAGGGAGGCATGGCTATGTTCTGCTAGAGCACAGGGTCAGAGTGGTGCCATAGGGTCCCAAGTCCGGGGGTGGGGGGAATGTGGCAGCCAGCTTTGGATATAGCAGTTAATCGGCATAACCAAGGTTGCCCACAGATGGCAGAAACCTGCTCAACTAAGAACCCCCATTCTCCCTTGGGAGTGGGGTAGCTTCGAAAAGCCCCTGACACCCAGGTGTGCCTGCACAAGGTGACAGAAGGCAGGGATGGGACAGAGTTAGACTACATCTTTTCACTTCCACGGAACTAGCAAAGCCAAGCAGGCCTCCAGGCACAGGGTATGGCTGTGTGCAAGGGACACAGAAGCTGGGGCTTGCACAGGGCTCCTCCTCCGGGTGAGCAGGAAGCCCTACCCAGATTTTGCAAGAAGCTTTGTAATGCAAATACTCTCCCAGACATCAGAAAGGTATTCAGCTGAGATGTTCTCTCTCTCTCTCTCTCTCTCTCTCTCTCTCTCTCTCTCTCTTTGGTCATTTCTTCTATTCCAGGGAGCAGGTCAGATGGGTGGGAGATGTGATTGATCAGTGCTGGGAAAATGCCTCCACCACACCCCAGTCCTCCCACCCCCAAGTAAGAGGGAGGGGCACCCTGGCGCTCCCCAGGCAACACTGAGGCTTTGTTTGCTGGTGGTTCTGAAATCAGCCTCCTCACTTTCCTCATCCAACACTTAAAGTTCTGTCCCCTCCTTCTTCCTTCACTGTGGAGGGAGGAAGAGAGCAGCAGGAAGAAGGGGTAGCTAATAACGGCCAACATTCATATGTAAGCCTGCACACACACACACACACACACACACACACACACACACACACCTGACCTGTTATGCCCATTATAGCCCTTCCCCCCACACAGAAGGGAAAACTGGCTTAGAGAGGGCTGAAGAACTTGACCAAGGTCCTGTGGTGGGCAGATGCCTGAGCCGGCTTTGGATATAGCAGTTAATCGGCATAACCTGTTGGTTTTCCCTCCACAACCCTTGCCTCCCTGCCTGCCGGAAGTCAGACCGCCCGAGAGAATGGCTCTCCAGGGAAGAAATACCAGGTGGAAGGAAGGAAGAGGCTCCAGCTCAATTCTGGATCAGCCCTTAATTAACAGAGCCTAGGTTCCCTGTGGGACGATGAAGGGCTGGCCTTACGTACAGGTTGCTGATGAGGACATAAGCCACCAGGCTTTCTCACAAGCTCCAGAGAAAAGGCCCAGGTGATAAAATAACAAATTATCACGTTTTAATTCCTTTATTCAATTAAATAGTTATGGAGAACCTTCCGAGTCAACCCAGACATTGCTAAGGAATTTGTGCATTGTTTCGTTTTACATATATAGAAAGCGAGGCCCAGGGACGATAAGCCAGTCCCCAAGGACCCACAGCAAAGCAGGTGCACGTGAGGAAACCACACATTCGGAGACAGAGCGACCTGCCCACGGGCACACAGATGATGAGCGGCAGAGCTGGACCCTGAAAAGCAGGGAGGGGTCTTGTCCCATGCTTTTCACCATCTGGAAACTCAACACCCTCAACAGCAGTATTTTTAAACAGAAAGAGCAACTCTTTAAGGATTGTTGTACCTGGCAAATTGACTTTTAACATACCTATGTTCAAAAACCACCTGAGAAACAGGATATTGAACTAGACATATAACAAGAAATCTAACTCGTAATTAAAACAAAACCAAACGAAACATACAAAGTAAAGCCCAGGGTCTGATGGCTTCACTGGTGAAAGCTACCAAACATTTAAATATTCACAAATGTCTGATCCTTTACAAACTCTTCCAGAAACCGTGTTACCAAGACAAAAGAAAGAAAATTACAAAAAAATATCCCTTGTGAATATACATGTGAAAATCTTTAACAAAACGCTAGCAAATCACATTCAGCGATATAAAAATGATCACACACCTTGACCAAGTGTAATTTTTATCCCAGGAAGGCGAAGTTGATTTAACAAAAGGAACTCAATCAATGCAATTTGCTATATGAATTGGAAAGAAAGAAAGGGAGGGAGAGGGAGGGAAGGAGGAAGAGAGGGAGGAGGGGAGGAAGAAAGAAAGAAAAGGAAGGAAAGGGAAGGGAAGGGACATCTACCTGATCATTTCAATTGACACAGAAAAACATTTGACAAAAATCTAAAATTTTTCCTAACAAAACACGCAACCAACTAGGAATGCAAAGGACTCCCTCAGCCTCATTAAGGCCGTCTATGAAAAACCCGCACCTAAGAGCATACTTCGGGGTAGAAGACTGGATGTTTTCTGGTCAAGAGCAAGACAAGGATGTCTCCTCTCACCACTTGTCCTCAACACTGTGCTGGGGTTTGTAGCCACAGCAATGAGGCAAGAGAACAAAGGTATTCAGATCAGGAAGGAAGCAGCAGAACTATCTCTATTTAAAGTCGACATGATAATAACATGCATTGGTCAGGATACAGAGAAAGTGGAAGGCTCATCCACCACTGGGGGGGGATGCAAAATGGTGCAGTCACTTTGGAAACAGTCCAGCAATCTTCCCGTGATTACATATGACCCTGGCATTCCACCATGAGGTATCTACCCAAGAGAAGTGAAAATGCATCCACACAAGAAAAAGTTGGACACAAATACTCATCGCAACATGAGTCATAACAGCAAGAAGTAGAAACCGCCCAAACATCCCTCAACAGATGAATGGATCGATAAAATGGGATATGTTTCCACAATGGAATACTATTCAGCAATGAAAAGGAGTGAAGTTTTGATACATGCTACAATGGAGAGGAATGTGGAGAACGTGCTAAGTAAAGAGGTTGGACACAAAGGCCACTCGTTGCATGATCCCATTTATATGAAACAGGCAAATCCACAGAGACAGAAAGTAGGTTGTATCACTGAAAATATTCAAAACAGTTGGAATACAAATTTAGAGGCAACTGGTGAAAACCAGAAATTTCTGACACAAGCCACGAACTGAGAAGTCAGTCTGCCCTCCATTCCTGGCCATCTGCGTCCCCTCCGCGGAGGTGCACTCGCAAACATGCACTTGATTCCACATTAGTCACGTCTTGCCTTTCCAGTGCACCTCGTGGCAAGGCATTCAGAGCTCACCAATACCATGAAAAGGGGAGGGCAACATTCCTTCCTGATCTAAAACATAGAGCCTCAATTGCCCGGAGCAACCACCTTGCAGCCATGCCTGTGACCAGCCTCAGGATGAAGGTGACGCTGGGGCTGGGAGAACCCGGGTCCCTGATGACATCACTGATCCACCGAATCGACCAGAAGCCCATCCTACCTCTGGACTTCTTGCCATGTGACATCATACAGAGTCCTCACTGTTGACGGGTTTTGGCAGGATTTGTGTGACACGCACACGGAAGGCATCCTTGGCCGACGACCGCTCGTGCTGACTACCCCAGGCTGAAGTCCACACCTGCAGCCCACTCTGGGACTCACTCCACTATGTGACCTTCAAGAAGTCACCCAACCTTTCTGGACCCGTTTACTCCATTTCTCCCATCTGTCCTTATTTTGCAAGATGACTCCAAAAACCAATGAGATGCAAAGGGTCTTCAGAAACCTGAGTGGGCTGGGATTTATGGATCACAGTGCCTCCCCTCTTTGATCTTAAAACCCTACGAGGCTTTGCAACACCATTTTGTAAGCATTACATAATGCAAACTTCACATCAACACTTGGAGGTGACACTACCATCATTCCCATTTTTGTAGATAAGGAAACAAGGTCAGGCATGTTGAGTGACTTGCCCAAGATCACGAAAGCTGAGGCTTGAACCTGTGTGATCTCATTTATGGCCCATTATCGTACACCCTCAATCACCAGCCTATCAAAGAACTAAGGCGCATCCATCAGCAATCAGAAAATAATGATGTTGCCAATTACCTGATTTATTTGCTTGCTTAACTGATAGCTTCTGTCTATTAAATTGTGAATACATCAAATGGCATTTGTGGAGCCTAGGACAGTTCCCTTAATGTTGATTAATTTGCTTCTAAAAATAATTGCCGTTGGACAATGCCTGTGAGGAACGTTGATTTGCCTTGTACTCCTCCCTTCTTTAAGAGCCATTCCTCACAAACCATAAGAGACTATTAATCTCAGGAAACAAACTGAAGGTTGGTGGGGAGTAAGAGGGGGAGGGATGGGGTGGCTGGGTGATGGACACTGGGGAGGGTCTGTGCTATGGTGAATGCACATTGTGAATTGTGTAAGACTGAGGATTCACAGACCTGTATCCCTGAAGCAAATAATACATTATATGTTAATAAAAAAAGAACCCCTCCGCTCCCTACCACATGGAGAAAGCACATCTACGACAAGAAAGAAACAAGCTCACATGCAGGGCAAAGCAATGTCACACATGTTCCACACATAGACTATATCGTTCCCAACCTGCCTTTTGATATTCCATTCTTCTGTCTGGGTTATTTTCTTTGCCCCAAATCCTTCCAGGAAATTCCCCTTTGGGCCCATGCTAGTTCCATGCGGGTGTCTATCACTTGCAGTGAAAAAGGTTATGAACTCCCAGACCACATGCAAAGAGGTTGCAACCAGAGGGCCCCGGCAACCCTGAGGCGGGACTGAAAACGCGCATCTTAAAACAGACGGGTACTTAGAGGTTATCTTCTAGCTAGAAATCTGCCAAGTTTTGGAAGAAAACAACAACAACAACAAAACAGATGCTCCTGCTCAGGATCCCTTTCTGCCTAGGGGATGCCGGCTCCACTGTAGGTGGCTCGCCATGGCCAAGAGCATCACCAACGGCACCGGTAAAAGAAGGTAGAAATTGCAGGGTGCCTGGGTGGCTCAGTTGGTTGGGCGACTGCCTTCGGCTCAGGTCATGATCCTGGATTCCCGGGATCAAGCCCCACATCGGGCTTCCTGCTCGGCGGGAAGCCTGCTTCTCCCTCTCTCACTCCCCCTGCTTGTGTTCCCAATCTAGCTGTGCTTCTCTCTGTCAAATAAATAAATAAAATTAAAAAAAAAAAAAAAGGTAGAAATTGCTCGAGACTCAGAGCTTTGGCTTAAAACAGCAACTCATCTCAGTGTTATCAGGAAGCTTTGAAGTTGCCTGGTCAGGTCGGGAAGGGACACAGAATGACAGAGAAAAATCTAGACGTGCTAGAAAGCAAAAGATTGAGAACGGATCCATTAATGTTCAGAGCGATGGGCAAATCCTAGAAAATGTGTGAATCGTTTCAGCCTGGAGAGCGTTTCTCGATTGTAATGATTATCTGTCCATTTCTTAGATGTTCTCTGCGGATTAGGAATATCATCCAGGAGAAAGAGATAGCATGTGTTCAGTGTGTCCGACGCTAGTTTTTGTATTATTCAGGGTCCTGATGGAATAGAGATGGTCCAGCCCAATTGTGGGGTTGACGAGAGTTCAAGGCAGGGACTGGGCACAAGGGGACGGGTGAGGTTCAGGGAAACCAGTGAGGAAGAGCACAGGGTCTCAGCACCAGCCAGTGATGAGGCTTGACCTCCACTAAGCCAGAGGAGACAAGGGGAGCCATGGTGTCCAGCATCTAGAGAGGACAGCTCCCCAGAGAAATCCCCTGCCGGCAGCTGTGGCTACTTTCCTCTTCCCCTTCACCTCTTGCCCGCTGGTGCTCTGGCTGCTTAATCCAACTGGAATCCAGGGGCCAGCAGAGCCTGTTGATGGCAACTAGACAGGGAAACTCTTGGGGCACGGAGCAGGGTGGGGAAGGGTGGGGACAGGATCGTGACAGGCCAAGGGCAGAGATCCAGCCCCATGTTTGTTTCCCCCACTGGGGAAGCGTTAGCGTGGAAAGCTAGTGAGAGATCACAACCCTGACTTCCTGTTTGAGCTCTAGAGCTCCATTTCCAACTGGCTATTGGGCACGTGCTCCTTGGGTCTTCCTGGCCTCTCACACCCAACGCATCCAAAGCACCACTGCTCATCCTGTTGCTCAATTCTGTTCCTTCACTCGATCCTTCCCTGACTTGTTGTGTTTCTCCAGTTCTGTCCTCCTGGCCACCCAGGCTAAGAGCTCAGCGCCCCTCCACACTGTGGTCTCCATGGTTCATCCCCTCCCTCCACCTTACCACTCACCATCTTGCCCACCCTTTCTCATTTGCTTCTATCTTAGAGGATCCCCTTCTAACTGGTTTCCACATCACTAACGTCTTCCCCTTCAAATGCACCTTACATACCATAGCTTCGTTAATTAAAGCCCAACGCAGATCTTGATTCACCCACCCACGACTTAACTGAACCAGCCCCTCCTTGTTCCCCAAATGCCTGCCTGCCTCAATTTCTCTGCTACAGATTTTCCTTTGCCTGGAGGAGGGACCACCCTCTGTCGTTACTTCCTGGAACCTAACCTCCCTTCACGCCACAAAAGATCCTGATCTTTTCCTTCCTCCACTCTCCTGGGATATTTTGTCTATACTCCTCTCAGGGCATATAACCCATTTGACTTTATATAATAACCCTAATCCATGAGAGTTCTTTCCTTTTTTCCTTACCGCTTTGTAAACTCGAGGGCAAGAATCATGCCCAGTACCTAGCCAAGTGGCTGGTGTGGTGTAGATATTTTAATACCCGCACACGAAATGAATGGATGTGACTATCACTTGGGAGATTCGCCAAGAACCAAGGGGGAATACATTTCTTGGTCTGCTTCTCTGGTCTCCACAATAACACGGATCCAGTGCAGCCCTAACGAGCCCCACATTGATCGTGGCAATATGACTAAGCCCATAATATACCTGAACTGCTTTATGGAAGCACAGCCAGGCACACACGGTCGGGAATAGATATCTAGAGATTTATTGGATCATTAAATGAACTGGAACACAATGGGCATTGTGTTCATCTACACAGTGAGAGAGACAGACCCAGGGCACTTAAACCATCCCGGTGGTAAAAATCAGCCCTCAGGCTCCATGTCATCTGCAACTCACCAGAAATTACCCTGCAAGGTTTGGATGAGGCAGTGGGAGGAGTCTCGAAGCCCTGAGTCCACGATGGTGGGTGTAGGAGGGAGGAGGATGGGGGGGGGGGCGGTGCGGAGGAGAGAAGAGAGGAATTGTCAAAAGTGCAGTGATTTAGTGTCTGTCTCTTTCTCCCTCCCTCGCTCCCTCCCATCACCCTGCCTCCTGCACAAGGAACTATTGAGAAGGGACAGAACAAACGCTCCCTTATGCAGCTCCCATGGAGTCTCTGGGTTTACCGAGACAGCTGCCTGTACCACACTATGGTTACTCATTACCCGGGTTCCCAGGCAGGAAGAGGAGCAAACTTAATAGACCTGAACTAACCCTCAGCTCAAATACTCCAGCTGTAAATAAATAAATAAGTCAGGTGTACCAGGACTCTGGGGACAGGGCTGGGGGAGGGGTGGAGGTGCAAGTGGATGGGATGGGAAAAAAACAAGAATGTCTGGAAGGGGAGGGGGAGGAGGAAGGCGAACTCCCTTTGGAGAAAGGACAGAGGGGCACTTGTCCTGGTGCCTGCAGCGCGGCCTCGGGTCTCAGCTGGCCACTCGTGGACTTTGCAGAGAATGAGGACTTTGAGAGAAGAGAAAAGAAAGCCCCATTTCGCCAGCTGCCGTGCCCAACCCTCTGCAGCCCAGCTTGCTTCTTGAAATTACCAACTGCCACCACATTTGCTGGTGGGAGAGGCTCTGTGAGGTGGAAAATGAGCTTTGCTTTCCTCCTGGCCCCCAAAGCAAAGGATCGGTCCTTTGCCACCAAGATGTCCACTGAACAGATGGGCAGGGCAGGGGTGGGTGTGAGGGTGAAGGGATGAGAGGCCGAGCAATGGTGGGCATGAAGACAGCCGTACCCCCCAATTTAAATATATCAGTACCACTGGTTCTCAACAGGGGCATCTGTCCCCCTTCGCCCAGGGCCCACTGGGCCATGTCTGGAGACATTTTTCATTGTCACTCCTGGCAGGGGAGGGGGTGGGCTGGGCAGTGGTCCTAGCATCTGGCAGAGACCACGATGCTGCTGAACACCTCCCACACAGAACAGCCTTCCACGAGACAGAACGGTCCAGCTCCACACGTCACAATGCTGAGGATGAGAAGTCCTCCTGTCAATCTCCAGCCCAGAGCCCCATCCCCAGCCGCGGCCACCTTGGATTTTATAGATGGCATTGGTCAGCCCGCCAGCCCCATAACAGTTCCATAAAGCCCCCTCCCTGCGCCGTTCTTCCAGCGTGAATGAGGGAAGAAGATGCTAGAACCACACGGGCAGTAAGGCATCGATCTCCTTTGGGGTCACTCTGGGAACTGAACCACAGAGCCCCCAGGCTGGGAGGCAGAAGGTCCAACAGCAACTTTCCGCGTCCCTGCGAGATCATTTCACAGCCTGCCCGAGGACTTTCGGGGCCGAGGGGGTGTGGCCACCTATCACTTTGTCTCCGAGTCTCTGCCGACTCGGGGGTCCGGGGAGGCTGCGTTTGGGGTTATTTTTTTCCTACTGCTCCCTAGCCAAACAGTCTCACATGTGACTCACCCTTACAGGGGCCTCAATTTAATAAAGTCAGCGTGGGCAGGGATGGTCCTCAGTCACCCTCTCAAGACCACTGTGAGGTTCACTGAGCTCTTCCTGGAGTGTAAAGTGCTCCCAGAGGACCTCCTACCGAGATGAAGCCTGACCCAGTTCCTGCGGCCAAGTGTGCAGTAAGCGTGGACGACATCAAGGGCCAGTATGAGATCTGTCTTCCCGGGTGCCTGTGGCAACCGGATGCTGGTGGTCCGGCACAAGCCTCAGCATGTTCCAGGAAGACCATCCTACCAGCTGCCCCCCTGCCAGCCAGCCTGCTGCTATCTTCATGGTCCTCACGCCCGTTCCTCAAAGGAGGGCGTGTGCGTAGGTGGGAGAGAGTGACGGGTGTGCGCGTGTGGTGTGTGACATGCGTATTCATGTGTGTTGTGTGTGTGCAGGTGAGAACGTGCTTGTGTGCGAGGAGTGTGTGTATGACCACAGACGGTAAATGTCAGAACAAGAGGAAGGCTCCAGAGACAAGGCTGTCCTGAGACATCTCCAATGGGTGTCTTTGGGACACAAGTATCCAGAGCCTACAAACTCCAAAAAAGGCTTGTCCAGGTTGAACTCCTGTCTCTGCTACTTTGCAGCTATGTGAACGTGGACAAGGTGTTTGACTTCTGTCTGATTCCATTTCCTCATCTCTATAAAGGGACGATAAAATCGCCTACTATGTGGGTTATAGGAATTAGGGAGTATGTGTGACGGTGTGAGGTAGCCGGCTCTAGGCTCCCAGCAAGCTTTCGGTAGAGGGCAAGTGTTCTGATCATCACTGTCTCAGGAGAAAAGTTCCTCCTGGAGCCAACTCCAGTGCTGCCTGCCCCCTTCCCTGCTTCCCCGGGAAAGCCCTTCCCGCTGGGTCGATCACCCTCTGCCTGGCCGAGTCCTCTTGAGGCCAGTAAGCCTTTCAGTGGAGATGTCAGGCCCCCCACATAGCCGCTGGGGCACCTGGCCCACCGGGCCCAGACTCGAAGGAACAGGTAAGCTGATGACCAGCCTGTCACCTCTTTGATGGCGCATCAGAGGGCAAAGAAAGCCTGGCTGGAGCTTCCCCCCCTTCTGCCTCCAGCTGACGCCCACTGCCTAAATCTCCCAGATGCTCGATGACGACTTATTGCCACCATAAAGCAATGCCAGCGACTATCACCCTTCAATCAGCCCCGCCTGCCCTCCACCACCGGTTTGTCAAAGCAGCCCCTCCCTTCCCTGCTGTTAGCTTGAGGCTTGCTTATCTGCTACTGGAGACAGAAGTCTCTGCTTTAATTGCGGCAAATTAATTATTGAACTCTACAGCCTGCCTCCCCCCAACACACAATAACCCCTATTCAAAGCCAAAGTGGAATCCACAGTCATCAGAGACGAGCTAGGGGGAGCTCTTTCAGTCCTAGCCCCAGAGGAGCTCGAAACAGCAGAGGGAAACTGGCTCTTTGAAGCCTCTCCCAGCGTTCCAGGCACCTCCATGCAAGAGTGACTTTGTAACGACACAGGCTGCATTAAGTTCTTGCTTGCAAATCAGTAACTGCTATTGCCATGTAACTCACCAGTTTATTTCCGTGATCTGTAGAAGCCCCCCAGTCTGGCTCAGAGCAGATGCCTCATCTATGTCCAATGGATGAATGAACACAGAGGAGCAACGTCTCCAACCCAATCTCATTTGTTCCATGATAATTGATACAAAATAACGGACATAACAAGCACTGTTTCTAGCACTTTTTTCTCCTAATTCTGAGGTAGGTATTATGGCCATTAATTTCTATTTACTGAGGAGGAAACTAGGGACTAGGTTAAGTCACTTGCCCAAGGCCCCGGTGAGCAGCCAACCAGGATTCAAACCCTGAATCGACATGCCTACAGAACACACCCTCAATCCAGCACCCGGCGTAATGCACAGTTGGAGCGTGCCAGGACCACTGCTATTCCTTGCGCTGTCCTTCCCAGCTCATACACAGAATTCTGTCTATTATTTCCTTTATTTTCGTTGCAGTTTCAACACATATGTGCAGATCTCTAAACAACACGTTGCTCCGTTTTATTGTTGAACCTCATTAAAACGGTCTTATGTTTCACGGAGTCCGCTGTTTCCCTCCCTTGAAGTTGTGAACATATTTTTTGAGATTTTCTTCTCTGTTCCTCTACTTTTTATGCTTTTCTTGGCTCTGACACTCCTGGGAACAATCTATGCTGTCTTAATTTTTATTTAAGGACATATTTTTTTGCAAAGAATTACAGTTTATGAAAAGAGCTCCTCATCTACCGTTCTTTTGGTGCCGTAACACTTAACTTCCTCCTTGGTTTTCTCTCTTGGTTACGTAACATTTACCTCCTCTGTTTTCTCTCTCTCTCTCTCTCTCTTTTAAAGATTTTATTTATTTATTTGACAGAGAGAAACACAGCCAGAGAGGGAACACAGCAGGGGGAGGGAGAGAGGGAGAAGCAGGCTTCCCGCCCAGCAGGGAGCCCGATGCGGGGCTCGATCCCTGGACTCCGGGATCATGACCTGAGCCATGGCAGATGCTTAATGACCGAGCCACCCAGGCGCCCCACCTCCTCTGTTTTCTAACAATGTGGAAGGCTCTCTACAATGAGGACCGTAAAACAGAAGGAGACCCAGGCTGACACAGGGTCACTGGGCTCCTAGGTATCTCTTGGAGGTTTCACGGCCCGTGAGACAGCAAACAGCACAGGACTGCAGTGTGCTTACGACTGGGCTTTGGAGTCAGCCTCGCTTGGGCTGACTCTCCCCTTGTTAACGTAAGTTACTGGCGCAATGGAGTTACAAACACTGGAAGGCTGTTGTCTTCCGGTAGGAGGCATTTCGCCCCACATTTGCAGGCCTGGAGGTGACTGGGGTTCTGCCAGTGTGGGATACACTCAGCTGGGCCACCTGACCTGACATCACCTTTGGCTGAACTTGGATCCTGGGCCATGGGTTGATACCTACAGTTATCTGCTGCTGCCTTCAACACCACCCCACAACCTGATGGCTTATAACAACAATTTCTTTCTGATGATGATTCTTGGGGTTGGCTGGGCAGAACTACTGATCTTGCCCGGTCTCACTCACGTGTCTAGCATCCAAGGTGGTCTCACTCCTATGTCCAGCAATGGGTGCTGGCGATCCTCTGGGGATCCTCTGGGGATCACTGGTTCTCTTTCATGTGGCTTCATTCTTCGGTGAGCTAGACTCTTGTTCGTACGACATGGTGGGCTCAGGGTTCCAAAAGAGTGAGAGTCTAATGAGCAAGGTCCATTAAGAGCCCTGGAATCCACACATACCCCTTTGGCTGCATTCTCATGGTCAGAGCAAGTCACAAGGCAGGCAGGGCAGTACAGACAGGCTTCCCCTCTTGATGACACAAAAGGCACCTTCACATTACAGAGGAGCGTGGATTCAGGGTGGTGTGATTCAAGTGATGGGGCGAGGCAGAGTGTTAATTAGCAGCATGATCTACCATAGTTGGGTTCAAATCCGCTCCACTTGTGTTCTTCTCTGGATCCAAGACTGAAGGGCCAGTAGGGACCTAGGATGTGCTCTTCTTGGGGAAGGGCCACAGGAAACCAAACCAAGCCAAACCTTGAGGCCTCCCGCTCCTGGCATGGTTGCTAACATTTCATCAGCCAAGGCAAGTGATACGGTCAAGGCAACATCTGCAGTGTGGGACTTGTGAGAAGGGGCGGGGGAGCATATGAACCCCACAGAAACCCACAGTATGATCCGCTCACTGCAATGTACAATATTTAGTTCTTGCTTGAAAAACATGGAGTAACTCCTCCCTCTGAGGCTTGTTTCAGACAGAGTGACTAAATAAACTCATCCTGGTTTGCCTGGGACTCTCTTGGTTTTACTTTTTTAAAAAAGATTTATTTATCTGAGAGAGAGAGAGCGCATGCGCATGAGCAGGGGGTGGGGGAGGGGCAGAGAAAGAGGGAGAAGCAGGCTTCTCACTGAGCAGGGGGCCTGATGTGGGGCTTCATCCCAGGACCCTGGGATCATGACCTGAGCTGAAGGCATTCAACCGACTGAGCCACCTAGACGCCCTGGGACTCTCCTGGTGTTAGCACTGAAGGTCTCATCTCCCAGAACACCCTTCAGTCCTGTGTGATGTTTTGGGGACTAACGACCTCAACGACCCCCTCAATCCTCCCAACAACCCCCAACTAGGTATTATGACGTTGATGATTATCCATATACCTCTGGAACAAAAAGCAACTTCTCAGCAGCTATGCATACAGCCGGTGGGAGAAACTCTCTCCAGCAACAATCTCCAACTGCCCCACTTCTCCCAAACCCCCTACCTCCTAAGCCCTTCCCTCCTGAGGTCCTTGTTCCCTGGTCTTTATAAACAACCCTCTGGAGGAGAACAGGTGCTTTGTAAAGAGAGAAACTGAGGTTCAGAGCAGATAAAACAGGTACCTGTAGATGAGGAACGAGGAGCTCTCAGGCCAGGGTGGAACAGAGAGTGATGAAGGAGAGAGGGAAACCTCTGGAAACAGAGGGGCTAGACTGTAAGTAGGTGGAGACCCTAAGAGACAGGAAGGAGGTTGCCCAGCACAACACGGAAGAGCATGGCACAGTCCCAGGCTTGGCTGGGGATGTCTGGACCTCATCACTGCGCTTCCCACCCTTCTGTAACTTAAGACCTTTTGGGAAAGGGCGCTGCGTGGACCCCGTGGAGCCAGATCCCCATCCTGCCCTCTCTCTGACTTTCCTGCTGTGTGACCTGCAGCAAGCCATCCAGCCTCTCTGGGCTTCAATTGCTGTGCTTATGAATCAGCTTCCCTACCTCCCAGGACTCAAGGGGAAGGTGAACAAGAGAGCTGCCTAGAGCCAGGAGGCGCCATGACAGACCACCCAGCCACCACCTTGCAGGTGAACTTCCAAAAGGGACGATAGGTTATACTTTTTTTTCTTCAAGAAATGATAAAAAGGAGGCATGCTGGAATGGAAGAGCATGGAAATTGGAATCGGAACACCAGGTCCTGGTTATGCGCTTCCGTCTAAAAGTCAGCCGTCTTCTTGAAGCTGTGGCTGCTCTTGAGTGTGAATCACAATTCTTGTCTTATGCCTTAGTCACTTTAGGCTGCCGTGCCTGAATACCCTAGACTTGGCGGTGGGGCTTAAACAACAGACATTTCTGGCCGCACAGTTCTGGAGGCTAGAAGTCTGAGATCAGGGTGCCGGCGTGGTCAGGTTCTGGCGAGAGTTTTCTTCCAGGCTTGCAGAGGAATGCGTCTTCACGGGTGCTCACGTGGCAGAGAGAGAGGGCACACACAAATCTCTCTCTGTCCTCATCTTCTTATAAGGCCACTGATCTTATTGGACTAAGACCCTAGCCACGACCTCACTACAACCTGATCACCTCCCTGAAAGCCCCATCTCCAAACAGAGTCACACTGTGGGTTAGGGCGCCAGCACACACATTTTTAGGGGCCCAATTCAGTCCCCGGCACCTTGGGCTTCTCACCATTGTTGGATCACAAGTGACAGGCACGTGACCCAGCTCAGTCACCTGAAAGTCATGCCCCCACCAGAGAGGGGCGGGGTGTGGGGCTCGCTGGCCCATCAGTTAGGTGGTGAGTGCCCTGACTGGACTGAACTGATGGGGGTGGCGACAACGATACTGAAACACACTCACGATTTCCCCCCAGTTCTCTCAGGGAGTCCCAAATCCCGAGGCCTGGGATTGCCACTCCTGAACCCCTTCCTGGACCCTTCCAAGGGCATCTAAAGGACAAACACCTGATTGGAATGTTTTCCAAATACTCCACATCTGGAAGGACCTGTAACAAAGGCCCCCTTTGTGCAGCCGGGAAACGGGCCGGCAATAAAACAGTGCCAGACCCCACAGAGCTGGGAAGGGCAGGGGCGCGGAGTGGGTGAGGGAGGTGGGCGGATGGGGGTGGGGGCGTGGAGGGCGGTGAGGGAGACCTGCGTGAGCGTGAGGTCAGCAGGAGGTGTGCCCGGGGCTGTCAGACGACCGAATCCATGCTGGGGCTTCCCTGGTGCTTCCCACGTGCTGGGTGCTATTCTAAAAGCTCTGCCTTTAGTGCCTTCTGCATAGACAAGACGACGGAAGATGTGGGCACGGGGAGGGAAGCAGAGGTCACTGGGAACATTCTTTAGGTCTGGACAGGGTGAGGCAGAGGAACCACCCCTCTGGAATGTTAAAAAGGGGACACTGTCCAACTCCGTTTCTAAGCAGCTTTCTTCCCCCACTTCCTTGGAACCCTGTGCTCAGAAAGCAGGCACGGGCCCCCTTGCAGAAATCTCCTGTCCCTTTGCTCCAGCAGGAGGCCGTGCATATGTGTCTACATGCCCCAGGGGTTGACACGATCCTGTAATAACAGACCACGGAACACTGCGCCTTGTCCCACACATCTGCAACCACCGAGCACACCCTGCCCCCGGTCCCCATGTGCCTGCGGCTCCAAGGCGGTCCAAACACACCGTGCAGAACTCCTTGGAGACTGAAGGCCTCTTATGCCCCAATCCCTGCCCAAAAGCCAGGACTGGAGCGCTGCCTCCTGCTTCTTTCAAAAAGCATCTGATGGGCAGTTCAGGCGGGGCTTGTGGAAGCTCACAATCCTGGGACTGGGATGAGTCTGAGGGATCTGGTTGCAGGTGGGAAGGGGCTGGACCACTGGGTGGGGCTTATTAAAAATACAGATCCCCAGGCTCTGTTCCAGACCCATCCAAGGAGCGCGGGGAGCCTGGGAATCTGCATTTGGCAAGTGCTATCGGTGATTTTTAAATGCCCATTCAAGTGCAAGAGCACTGGCCCCAGATTGTGACCCGGTCTCCAGGAGCACAGCATTCACGAACTGAAGGCACACGGTGCTCCATTCGATTTTTAGACACCTCTAAGGCTTCTCCTTTCTCAACATTCATCAAGTCCTTTTCCACTTACATTTTTTACATCTAATCTCACCGGAAGCCTCCTTCCCCCAGACATTTATTGAGCACAAATGATATGCAAGGCAAGTTCACGCATACTATCTTAGTTAACACTCCTCTGAGCTACATAGAGGATGGAGGCTGCTAGAGAAACAGGACGAAGCAAGAAGAAAGGAGGTGGTAGAAAAAGGGGGTGGCAGAGAGAAGACATTCCCTAGGCACCTGGCTCTGGCGGAGCAGTAAGCCAGCTCCTTGGTGCGTCTTGGTCATTTCTGCACAAGCAGAGACAGTCGTCAAAACTCAGAACTGCTGCATTTGGAAAAATTTTACGAAATTCTACTCTTGTTTTTCTAGACCTCCTTGTGGCGAGGATTGGCCGTTTTACTTATTTCTGACCAAGCAGATGTTATAGGAAGACTGCTTCTGGGAAATCTTTGGCTTTCCTGACAAACGGGAGGGATGCTGCTGGTGCTGACCCCCTCTCTTCCTCCAGCCTTGGATACTGTGCTCGTCGCCAAGGGGTGCCACAAAAAATTACCATAAACTCGGCAGCTCAAAACAACAGAAACTTCTTCTCTCACAGTCCAGAAGCCAGAAGTTCAAACTCAAGGTGTCGGCAGAGACATATTCTTTCCAAAAGCTCTAGGGAAGAATCCTTCCTTGCCCCGTCCAGCTCCCGGTGGCTCCCAATAGACCCTGGCTGGTGGCAACCTCACTCCAGTTTCTGCTTCTGTCTTCACGTGGCCTTATTCTATCGCTGTGTCCTCCCTTCTGCCACTCTAGCTTTCAGTGAGGCATCACCAGACATTGGGGGGAAGTCCCAAGCAGGACAGAAGCCAAAACAACAAAATGGGGCAGAGGGAGAAGAGAGAGACCCAGGGGAAACTGAGGTAGGGAGTGGAAGAAGACAAAAGCATCATAAAACCTAGTAACTTCTTTCGTTTTCACTCTGGGAGAGACAAAAGAAAGCATTACATCCAAGAAGTAAGGCCCCAAGAAGACTTATCACAGCAACATGAGCTCTTGGAAATAAAGAATGTGATCGCAGACATTTAAAGAAAGTGGCAGAACTGGAAGATTATGTAGAGAAAGAGAGCTAGAAAAGGACATGTAGGGGCCCCTGGGTGGCTCAGTTGGTTAGGCGGCTGCCTTCGGCTCAGGTCATGATCTCAGAGACCCGGGATCGGGCTGCGCACTGGGCTCCCTGCTCGGCGGGAAGCCTGCTTCTCACTCTCTCACTCCCCCTGCTTGTGTTCCCTCTCTGGCTCTGTTTCTCTCTGTCAAATAAATAAATAAAAATCTTAAAAAAAAAAAAAAAGAAAAGGACATGTAAATACGAGAAGGGTGATAAGAAAGAGGGTCAAGCCAGGAGTTTCAAGATCCACCAAATAAAAACTCCAAGAGAGAAACAGAAAAAATTAAGAAGAAACTGTTAGACAAATAACTTAAGAAAGTGGACACGTTTCAGGGCTGAAAGTTTTGTGTCAAGGGCCCAGTGTGATGAATGAAACCAGAGCCACACCAATATCCACTATCACAAAATTTCAGCCCCTTAGGAATGAAAAGGAGACCTTCTGAGGAGGGAGGTAGAAGGGGAAGAAGGGAGGGAGAGAGATCATGTCTGGAAGGCCAGAAATCTGAATAGCGTCAAACTATGCAAGAGCAGCAGGGGCCTCGAACTGGTAAGGGAGCATCAGCAGGGCCGACTTCCTCCTACAGGCTCCAGGAGACAATCTACGTACCGGCCCTTCCAGCTTCTGGTAGCTGCCTGTGGTCCTCGGTTCACTGCCCCTTTCATCCTGAAAGCCTGTGAGCCTTTCTCAACACATCCCTCCGGTGTCCTCCCCGCTGTCCTCCACTCATGCGGACCCTTGTGATGACCCTGGGTCCTTCCTGAGAGTCCTGATATTCTAGAGGCACTGCCCCATCTCACGTGCTGAGGATTCCGGCATGGAAAGGCGAGGGGAAGCAGCGTCCCCAGTGACACCAGCCCAGGCTGGACCTCGAGCACACTTCCAGTTACATGAGAGAAAATTCTCCTTCTTTGGTTAAGACACTGCACGGAGGTTCTTAGCCATGAACCCAGACCTAAGGCTAAGAGAACTTTCACTTTTGAAGGTAAGAAGTCAATAGATAGTATCTGAAACCAAACTAGGGAAAAATGCCAGGACAAGCACGGTATTGGGAAATCAGAGGTAAATATCAAAAGAAACATATAATTGGAATTGAAAAAGGTGTTCACAGGGAGCAGTCACCACGAGGAAGACGAGGGCGGAGCGTGACTGACTCATCATAAATATCATCACAGTGTTTGAGTAAGTGTTACCCACCTTGTATTTAATAAACTAACATTTTAATTTTAAAAACGATGAACATGGTTTTACACATTTATGGCAACAACACAGAAGGTCTCAGGGTATCTGCCCCTTGGCGATGCCCAGCGCCCTACTGTTCCCCTTTGGCTGCAAAGAGCAGGGAGTCAGGAGAGGATCCAGACCTTCCCATCCCCCACAAGATGCCATTTTTAGGAGCAGAGCTCAGAAGAGCAAGCAAAGAGAGAGAAGCCAGGCGCCGGTTTCCAGGAAGAGGAGCGTGACCACAGCCAGTCCTCTCTGCACATCTGCTTCTCTACGCCGGGTCCTGGGGACGCAGCCAAGATCTTAATCACCCAGCGTCGCTCCAGCACGCTGAGCGTGTGATACACCTGTCTCCACCACCAGGCAAATGAGTGGGCTCACAGGCAGAGGCCTGCCCTGCCGAACAATCCTCCCCTTTGTCCCCGCCCAGAGCTCAGGCCTCGCAAGGAAGCCAAATCCATCAGCACTTGTCAGGGCCCTCGATGAACACAATGCGAGTTATGATCCACATTCTCCAGCAAAGCCCCAGGCTTGCAGCAGGCAGCTCTCCCTGACACGCAAAGTGTCAATCAACCTAAAAGGCTGGGGTGGGGAGCTGGGGAGGGGTGGGGCAAAGGGGGGGTGGCACTGGACTCTCATCCCCAGAAGCCAACCAGGGCCAGAGAAGGTGCCCCTGGAACTCTGACTCATCCTTTCTCAAAAACCAGCCCCGAGAGAGCTGCAGCAAGAAAAATCGTTTTTCCACGCAGGCAGAAGGCTCTTCTAGCTACGGTAGCATACACAACGCAGTGCGCGCCCCCAGCTCATGTGCCTGGCAGTTTAAAAAAAAAACAACAACCGTGTCTGGGAAGAGGGAGAACGGAAGGACAAATTTCCAAATGAGATTCCCTATAAATGCAAAAGGAGTACCACTGTCCTTTGCAGCCCGAGAGGTGGCAGGCTCCAGAGACGCAGGGGATTGTGTGGTCTGAGAGAGCCTGCAGCGAGCGCTGTGGCCAGTCCCCCCCACTCCTTCCCACTGTCCATCCACATGCTGGCTAGCCACTTGGCCAAGAATATACAAGCGTTTTCCTCCAGCAAACAACTGTTTCACTGAGGACTCCTAGCTGGGCTACGGTGCTCAGCACAGAGGGAGAAGGTAAGCACAGACGGTGCGTTCAAACCTGCTGTCCCTCTGGGTGGGGTCATTGGCACCAGCTGCCTAGGCCCCAGGGGCAAGGCAAGTTCAGGGTGAGGATTAGGGCTGCTTGCAAGCCACCTTCCCTGGGTCTCCTTCCCCGTGCTTACCTCCATAGGCTTATTTGGGGAACGGAAAGGAGCCAATGAATGAGTTTTGAGAAAAGCATCAATTCCTTTGGAAATATGGGATATGTGAACTAAATAATATCAGGTAATATTTTACCATTTTTGGCCAAAGGCCATCACTCAACTTAAAGGAGGGAATAAGGCATATGCAGTATTTAAAGCAAATTATAGAATGTTACATTTTGGGGGATAAAATAATGGTATCCGGATCATGTAAAAAATAAATCCTTTCCTTTTTTGAGATACATACTGACCTGTTTATGAATAAAGTGACACAAATGTCTGGGATTCCTCCTTCCTTCCTTCCTTCGTTCTTTCCTTCCTTCCCTTCTTTTTTCTCTCCTTCTTTTCTTCTTCTTCTTCTTCTTCTTCTTCTTCTTCTTCTTCTTCTTCTTCTTCTTCTTCTCCTTCTCCTTCTCCTTCTCCTTCTCCTTCTCCTCCTTCTCCTCCTCCTTCTTCTCCTCCTCCTCCTTTTTTTTCCCCCAAAATAATGAGGAAGAGGGAGGTGAAGGGGGCCAGACGGATTGGCTGAGGGATACAAGGGGGGTCGTGACAGCATCCTGTTTACTGTAGGTATAGGTGCAAAGTTCTCCATAACAAAATTTGAATGAAAACAACTTTTAAAGATCAAAGACACAAAGGAAAGACTAAAGCTGTCAACATAGGACTTCTGTATGCACCGTAAAGCAAAGGATCAGATCTGGCCTTGCTTTGAAATCATAGTGGCTAAAGTAGACCTGGGTGTTTTTGTTGTTCCTGTTGTTGTCTCAACCAGACAGCAGAAAGGTGAGGCGTTCCTGCGGTGCTGGACTGTAACCGCTCATCATCTTTGGTGGGACGGCAGAGCGACATCCAGGGACATTTCTGCTGTAGCTCTAGGTTATGTTCTAGCAGAGATCAGATGGACTGAGACCGCTCTTAACCACAGGACACATTTGGTCAAAGCTGTAGGCAGAGCTCAGAAGGAGCGGGTCACAAAGACTGATGAGTAGGACGAAGGGCAGACGAGCCAGGTATAACAGCGGCAAAATCCCATGTAAGCCCCTTGCTGCCCTCAGTCACGCATCCCACGTAGCCTGAAGGACACTGTTAGCGTTTCTGCGGGCTGTGTGCAAGAGTCCCATTTTCACCTGGTGCCCTGCTCAAGCTGCTGGTATCCACGACTCCTTTCCTCTGGTTATTTTTGTTCTTCGTGGATGATGCTGGTAGAGACTAAGACTAGAGGGAATATCAAAAATCACCTGTCCACTCCCTGAACTGTCATAGTCATGTCCAAATGCATAGGTGCTCTCTCTCCTTGCCATTGGCAAGATCCTACCCTCCTTCTCTTACGTAGACATATCATCCCCCTGGGCTGGCTCGATTCCTCTTTACACCTGCCAACAAAATCTCTATGAGGAGAGGGGCTGACCAAAACACAACACATCAAGGACCCAGCAAAAAGCAAGGAATCAGGTGCTTCTGGGTAACAGCCCAAGGGTCAAACAGGTGGGACCCGCCTCCCCATCAATGAAAGTGGGGCGGAAATGAAAGCCCGGCTCTGGGTGGGAGGAGCCTGCGAGTGGGTGGCGGTGGCAGCCCCAGGCCCTATTTGTTTGCTGCACTTTTCCAAACCACAAAGCCCTGTTTGGAGCTCCCCTGCCAAGGCTGAGAACGACCTGCCAGGCTATCAGCACTGTCATCTTCTGTGGACATGCAGTCAGCACTGTGAATTCTCAAGGAGCTGCCTTCAAGAACCCTGCCTTTGCCCACAGACAAGACATCGGGCCATTCAGGGCTGTGACGGCTCATTTCTGCAATGGTGCCACTGGTCCCAGTCTGGATCCCTGTTGGCTTCCCTCTCTCCTTCCTCTTCGCCCTGCCCCTTCTATCCCCACCCTACCACAACCCCAACTCTATGATGAGGTTCAACCCACCCATCTTCACCCTTGTCTTTCACAGCTGGGAAACGAATGTTCAGGATGACAGAGCCCACTTAGGACAAGTTCGAGCCCTGAGGGCTGCGTCCTCCACTCAGAGACATCACTGTGGTGGGTGCCTGGGCCCACCGAGAGCTGAGAAGTGGGTGCTCTCTGCCTGGTGGGGCTGTGAAGACGATGAGGGAAGACTGGCAGCGGAGTGTTACTGGTTTGGAAAAGGAATCTTTGGTACCTGCCAAGCTGATGGGGTTGCCAAGAAATTTACATTTGCCAAGAATTCTACATTAAACAAACACACACCTACCTCACCCCTCCTCCTAAAGATGCATAATCTCTTTATGTGTAAAGAAACAGCTCTAGGGAGGAGGACAGTATAGGTGCATGAACCTTTCAGGTTTCCAGAGCATGGTCCCCTTTAAGCCCTACCAGATGACCCAGAAGTCTATGCATCTCACAGCTCCCTGACAATAAAGTTTGGGTTCCAAAGTAAAAAAGTTAAGGCTTGATTCTGATCTACAAGATTTTTGTTGTTGTTGTTGTTGTTGTTGTTATATAAGTCTATTTACATGAGGTACAAATGTATAGAGCTACACATTAAAAAATCCCTGGGAGGTTGCTAGGTCTACATGCTCTTATAGGTCTGGTAGTAGACTGGTTGTTGTCCCTGTGTCTTCCTTCCTTCCCTCTTGCCTGCAAAGTACAGCCAATGGCTGAGACACAGACAAACCACCACCATGAAATATGTAACAAGAGTTGATCTGTAAGAGCTTCTAGACCAAACTAAAGAGAGTGACCAACATTCAGGCATCCTGGCCTCCTCCTATGCCTGCAGGGAAACTATCACCTGGACTCTGAGGCATGTCTCTTAGCTCTGCTCTGCTAATGAGAGAAGATGGGGTAGGAGGGAGTAGATTTGCAGGTGATCCTCCCCGAGCACTCAGCATCTCCAGTTCCCGCCGCTGGGTCGTGTAAAGAAGCTAAGAGTTGGCCACAGCTCTGACCCACAATTCTGGGGGATCAGCCCACGAATATCCCTCCGAGGAGGGCAGAAGGACCAGGATCCCCAGGACTCACAGGGCACAGTCCATCTCTCCAGGTGTGCACTCCTGACTCCGGTCTCCCTATTCATTCAACCCTTCCAGTTTTTCACTGCAGCACTCTGAAGAGTCTGTGCGAGAGAGAGACTAAAGTCACATCCTACCCATGTGGTCTGCTACATCGTGCTTGGCTGGACTGACGAAAAGGATGACCATGAACGTGTGAAATCAACTCATGTGACGTGGGGGTATGAGCCCAGAGAACATGGCAAAGGTGATAGGATGTCACTCTTGTGATTATGCTACACTGTAAGACTCCTTCTTACACACTAGCACACTCCTGCAGAGGCTGGTTTGATGAAGTAAGCCCCCGTGTTGGGAAAGCCCATGGGCCAAGACATTGCGAGTGGCCTCTAGGAACCACAGGCGGTCCCTCGGAGCTAAGGAAAGCCCACAGCCAGCAGTCAGTAAGGAGCTGAGCCCCCAGTCCTATGACGGCCAAGAACTGAATCCTGCCAACCATCCACATGTGCTTGCAAGTGGAGTCTTCCCCAGTCGAGCCCCCAGAGAACACAGCCCAGCCAACACTCTATGGCCTTGTGAGACCCTGAGCAGAGGGTCCAGTTAAAACATGAACAGACCCCTGGATGCAGAAAAATCGAAACAAGAATGTGGGTTGCTTTAAGCCACACAGCGGATAGTAGTTAGAGGACGCTAGAAAACTATCAGTGACCATCTCCCACCAGGTCACTCAATATGGCCAGTGCCTGCATGGAAGAAATCCATAGATTCAGGAACCATTTATTTAAGAGATTAAGGTATTTTTCTTTTTACCTACATTATGGACTTGTTAGTAAATAACCAATTGTATATCCCCCATAATCTCTTTTTGATCAAGCATTTGTTTGATCAGCATTTTCACTGAAACAGCAGAAAGGGAGTAGTTATCATGAAATATAAAGCTAAGTACTAATCTTAAAACAGCTGATTGTTCTTTGCGATGGGACACCGTCCGCGGTGTGGTAGTGACCAGCGTGGACCCCAGACCCAAGTGCATATCCAACTCTAAATATCCAACCCTAAAGCTAAAAGGTAAGGTCAAAGAAGGGGGTATACCTCCAACACCCTTACTGTACACCTGGAGAGTAGAACCAAACGAGGCCTACGGGTCTCCCCTTACTCTGCATGCTCCCCCTTTTCCTTCTGCCCTGACACATCCTAGACTTCACAGAGGTCATGGCTCGCGATCAGTGAAGGGACTTAACCCTGGCCTTAAACCCCAGAGCTGGGTCCTCACCAACTCCGAACACACTAGACCCATACCCTGCTAAGACAACGAGGCCACTAAAAGACTTGTTAACATTGTGGTTCCAAGTTTGCCAGAGAGGGACGAATACATCAAAGGAGATGCCAAACAATTTCTAGTCTGATTTTTAATCTGGTGAAGAATCTAGCAGTGCGGCGATAGAGGTCCCGAGGTTCATCCTGTGCAAAAAGAATCCTAGGCCTTTCCTGGGCCAACTTAATCCAGCTGCTCTTTTCACGCATCCATCCACCTTCGTCTTCCATGTCTTGCAACAGCGGGCATAGTCAGGTGCCCTAAGGACATGTGGATGAGCAGTCCTATCAGAAGTCCCATGGATCTCAGAAACAGCTCTTGGGGACAGATGGTGGCCATGCAGGGCCCCTCTGCTACCAAGCTGCTGGCAAAGCCCAGCCACTGTCAAGAGGAGGAGAACTAGAAAGGAAGAGGGCTGAGTGGATCCAAAGGAAGGTGTTGGATTGCTGTTTCCTGCCCTCGCTCACCGGCATCCTGGGGCCAGCCTTCCTCCTGCTTCCTGCTGGAAGAAGGAAAACTTCTTCCAGGTGTAGTTCTTTCTACTCCAAGATAGCGAAGCACAGTTTTGAGTAGTATTGCTCATGCCGTTGAACACTAGGCCACCCTCCATCACAGATGCAGGGGCTGGGCTGTGTCAGGAAGATGATCACAAAGTGAACGCACTCAATAAAACCCCGAAGTTCTGGAAACTCTAAGATCCCCTAGCATTCTCAGGCACGGTGGGTTACAGCTCGGGTGTAATTACAGACGTGAACTTAACCTAAAGCCAGTGAGGCCCCGCCTGCTGGGGCGCTAGGCTCAGGGGGCCCTCGAAAGCCCTGTGCCTAATTGTGTGTGTCCTTTTATTTACCCCAAAGAGCGCTCCTCAAATTGCATGGACTTCAGATCTGCCAAATCCGGGTCAACGCCTGCAAGGGACAAGCCTGCAGATAGGCAAGGAGTCCTGGGAAGCCAGGGATCCCTTCTATGGAGACAAAATGGCCTCGGGGCAGCCTAGCCAGAGTTCCTTGTAGGTGGGGGGCCGAGATGGGCCGGTCCTAGTTCGTCTCGGGAGCCCCGCCCCCGTCCCACGGCCCCGCCCTCGTCCCACGGCCCCGCCCCCACCCACCGGGCGCTTTGCCAGGCGCCCGGGGGAGGCCCGGCCCAGCAGGCTCCCGGTAACCTGGCGCCTGCCGAGCCCCAGAACGTGCGCCCGCGCAGGCAGGCCAGCCTCACCTGCGGGCTGGGCGGCTGATCAGGGCAGGGCGCCAGAGGGGAGAGCACCTGAGTGCTGGGGGATCCCACGCCTGTAGCTTCCCAAGACCCTGTCGCGGGGCTGGGCCCAGGGGCGCCTAGGAAAGAATTGGTGGAACTGTATACACTTATGGTCTGTGCCTTTGTTATATGTAAATTATAGTTCAGCTTAGAAGGAAGCAGGGGCGGAGAACGACCCCCTGGGTTCCCATGTGCTTCCAAATTTCACAGATTCAACTATTTATTAGACGTTGGAGGGGTGTAGAACGTTGCACCTGGAAAGCTTTAGGGAGCAGGGTCTGGGAAGTCACTTTCTACCACCTCAGTGCAAAGCAGAATCACCACCTTGGCCAGAGTAAGACTTCAGGACCTCACCTTCCCTGCCAGCAAAGTGGGGCGATATTAATATAGAAGTCAAGCTTCAAAGGCGGTGACGGTACAACCCGCCTGTCTGGCCAGCAGTCTTCACCTAATGGCCTTTTGGTCCTTCCCTGAGAGCAGCAGGCTGAGAATGTCTTTGGCAGGTCCCCAGAGGAGATCCAGAGGCTAATACCTACCCCCATCTCTCAACTACAGTAACCTGGAGTGAAGGGCCCATCAAAGACAAAGCCTGAAGGGATCAAGTCTCCGCCATCAAACAGTCAAGGCTAGGAGGACCGAGAGGCCATCCCACGGAGCTGAGCTAGCAGCAGAGAAAACACACTTGTACGCTCCAGGCCTAAAATGCAGCTCAAGGAAAAGATAGAAACCTAGAGATCTCTTAGGACAGTTGTTGTTGTTGTTGTTCTTCTTTTTAAAGATTTTATTTATTTATTTGACAGAGAGAGAGATCACAAGCAGGCAGAGAGGCAGGCAGAGAGAGAGGAGGAAGCAGGCTCCCTGCTGAGCAGAGAGCCGGATGCGGGCCTGGATCCCAGGACCCTGAGATCATGACCTGAGCTGAAAGCAGAGGCTTTAACCCACTGAGCCACCCAGGCGCCCCCCAGGACAGTTCTTAAATACCCTCTTACCTCCTGTATCTGCAAGGCTGAGAAAAGGAGAAAAACACATGCAAAATTTGATCCCAATGATTGGCTGAATGTCTGTGCTGGTAAAGTGACAGCCTCTCCCTAGAAAGCACTGGTCAGGAAGCAGTGGGATCTGAGAAGCAAAACAGAGATATACGGGAGGACTTGGAAACCTTGGAATTGTCTGAATTCTAACTCCTCAAAGAGCCTCCTTTGTCAGCGGAAACACACCGCCTTTCCTCCAGTCTTCTGAAACACTTCTTGCAGACACGGTATTTTTGCTTTGCCTGAAGGAGTCACCCTGTAAGAGAAAGCCAGTTCTCCTCATGCACTACCCTGTACTGTCTCCAGATATGGTCAGAGTTACAGCCCAGCATGCCTCCAAAGGAAGGGCAATGGCAAACTCAAACCGGGGACAGTGCAGATTTGAAACCAACATAATTTCAGGATTTTTCTAATTTTACTGACAAATTAGGGTGAAATACATATAGGAATAGCTTTTTAGGGTACTCAACGAGACAGGGAAGAATGCAAGTCTAAATGAGTGTGATTTTATTCACATATACATTTTACAGAGATCCTGGGGTTGCTATGCTAGCATGAGAAGCATGGGACACCAGGTGATTATCTGTAAAGTATTGAGTGACATGTGTGACCAGGCTGTCCATTACGTATAGGTCATCTAACATACTCACAGAATTCCATTACCAACTGGGAATGGTTTATATGGGACTGGGCCCTGACCCTGGGTGCTGACGATACCCACAGACTACTTAGTTGAAGACTGATTACTTTAGACCCCTTCCACTGTGGAAGAGGCAGAGATCCCGTCCCACTGCCCAGAACTCTGAAAGAATCAGGGTGACTTCAGAGTGCATCCCCATAGTGGGGGTGGTAAAACCAAGGAGAAGCGGTTCGAGGAGTGGTTTCCAGTGTCCAGGGACCTGCATCGGGGGCTGTGGCACCCAAACCAAGCTGTTTTTGAGGTATAATTGGGTCATGGTTCCAGATCTCTAGCTTTCTTGGATCCAGCCCATTTTCAAGATGGTTTCTCCTGTAGGTCTTGGGAGCTCCCAAGAGCCTTCCATTAAATTCCTGTCTAATTTAGCTGGAGTTGGATTTCTTGTTGGCAACCATGAATCTAACTAGCCTATCTCATCTGGGCTCTTTCCTTTGCTTCTACTAATATTAGGTAGGGAAGATGCTGGGACTAACTTTAGTTAGCTCTTACAGTATCAGCCCTGGCAAGAAGCAGCTTAGAGAAGGACTGAACATAGCTCATCCACAACAATATCCCCTTTATTGATATTAATCACAGTTATGAGGTCTTGTCCATCAGAAAGTTTGCATTATGTAGAACTACATACAAAGACATAAACATATACATCCACCAACCAACAAACCCATTAATTCCAACCAGTCAGAACCTCTGAAGGTGTCTTCCATTGTGATCATCAGTGCTCCAGAAGAACATGCATACACACAGCATAAGGTTGGCCTTTGAGGTCTTAGAGCATTCACAGAGCAGGGTATTCACCCTTGGAAGCAATTCGACATGTAAACTCAGAGGGCAGGCGTTGATAAACACAACACCTGAACGCCTGGGTCTTGGGCTGCCTGCCTTGCCGGCACAGCCCACGCGAGGTCCCACGTGCTCCTCTGACCAACGAGGGCGGCAGGCCTTAGCTCTGTTTGAAGTAGACGAACTGCATCGCCCCTGTTGGAGGAACTACGTTTAGCCTGGCTTCTAGTCTAGTTCAAGTCAGCCTTTAGAGTCATCTCAGGATGATGACTTGGCTAAGATTTACCCTACAAGGGGAATGTAAAAAAAAAAAAAAAATCTTTTTCTCCCTATACCTTCTTCCTTCTTCATCCTAAACTCTCTGGCCAAACTTCAGCAAAGACTGCGACAGTCTAAGGGTTCAAGGTCGGGTTACAAGGCTACATGAGGGTTTGAGTTTCAGCTATCCACTGGTGTCCCCAAGTCTCTTGGAAAACTAAGGCTATACATTTATCCAAAGAAATGTCTAGGGGATTTGGACACCATGACAAACCCCTTTGTTCTGGAATCCATAGAAAGCAGAGGTCTCTAATCATAGTTCATAGTTGTCTGAATTCTCTAATTCCCTTAACATCAATAGTGTCAATCTTGGCCTTTAAAGAAATAAAAAAGAAAGGAAGCGAAAGACTAACCGATTTCCTTCCCTTTGTCTGTGTCCCCTCCCGTACAGCATCTCTCTCTGAGACGCAGAGAAAGGCATAGTCCTCTTGGGCTGGCTAGACCTTGGAGAGTGGGTTGCTATGTTCATGATGTTCCAGTTCTAGTCGCACGGGTAGATGGTCAATGGCGAACCATCAGGAGAGACGGAGGAGAGATGTCTTGGCCATTCTGCTCTGAGTCACGAGGCAAAAACGCTTAGGAGGCTTCTCTCTTGGTGGCTTGCTTGCTTCTGCAGGTGGTGACCTTGAGAAGCTGCCACTGAGCCCAGCGAGGAAGACTGAGGGTATGACAGCAGAGACTTCCCTGAGCTGTGTGCCCTTGGTAATCCCACCAAAGAAAGAGTCTATGCAGTGGCTGAACAAAAATCTGGAGTTCTGTGACACCCTGACATTCTAAATAAGCCAACATCTCCCTCCAAAGAAGAGTAAAAATTGTCTTATGATAATCAGAGTCAATCAGGACAATGAGATGAAAAGGAGAGAAAGGAAAGTGTTTTAATGTAAAGGAAGAGGCTTGTGGTCCCACTGAAGCCAACCACTGTGGTTTCCTGGTGCTGCTTTTCCTGGCGTTGGAAGCATCTCGGCACTAGCCCAGGCCAACGTCGAGGGACATCATCACCACGAATCCCAGGATGGAGGCCCAGGAGGCCAGTTTCCCATGGCCACTAGAAAGGAAGGAAAGGAAGACCTTAATGCACTCTGGGACACCATCCAAGCTGAAAGCATCCTCTGTGAGGTCCAGTTCCAACAGAAAGTAAACCACTGGGATTAATAAGAACGATAATATTGACAAGTAACATTTCTTGGGGCTTGCTACATGCCAGGCAAACTGACCCATGAAACCCCAAAGGATGATCACATGAGACTGATACTGTCATTATTTCCTTGTTACTGGTGGGGAAACTGAGGCATAGAGAAGTAACTTGCCCAAAGATACCTCTCGTGGCTCTGGAATATGTGGTTGAATGACAGAGAGTGGCAATTAAATTCTTATTGACATTATTGAATCTGACTTTTTAAACTAGCCTACGAAACAAAGAAAGGGAGCCCCTACCCCGATACCTGGCCCACAGCAACACAATGAGACTATGATGGATAGCGTTGGCTATCAGAGCTCACCTCTCCCCTCATTCCAGCTTCAGAAAAATCCAGAAAGAAAGGGGTGGGAGAGAAAGGGACAATATACAAAACGAATTACCTGGATTAGTGGCGTATATGCCCCTGCCTCGCGTCACTGGTCCATCTCTCCACCCCCTGCCCCTTCTTGCTCCCCTCTTTCATCAGACAGCACAGGTGAGAAGGGGGTGGGATGATCTTGGGAGGGGGCAGGAAGGGGTGGGAGCAAAGAAAGGAGTGACAGATGAAGAAAGGGACGATCTGGAGGCTGAGGCCCTGGGACTGGGAAACTGGCCAGGGGCTCATGAGGGACGGTTCACTCTCCAACCTGATCTGAGCCTCGGGGATGATGTCGTCCATGACCACATAGACCATGGCGCCAGCAGCGAAGGCCAAGGCGTAGGGCAGAAGGGGCTCAGCCAGCACCACGGCAAAGGCGCCGAAGACCCCGGCCAGCGGCTCCACCATGCCACTCAGCTGCCCGTACCTAAGGAGAGACCAGAGACATGTGGCACCATGGGGAGGGCCCAGCAGACGGGCAGCCAGCGTGCTCAGGCTGCTGACTCAGCCCCAGACAACAGAGAGCTTTCATTCCACCTCGTATCTGCGCCTGGCAGTGCAGAAGGACTGGGTGGGGTTTTCAGCCCCCTCCCCCCTCCCCCCACAGGGCAGGTGCCCCTTGCGGGCTGTCCTGTTGGGCCTCAAGTTTTCTGCTTCGTCTGTTTTCCACGGCAGCATTGTGGAGATCTAATTCACATACCACAGGGCACACCCGTTTCATGTGTACAGTTCAGTGGTTTTAGCAGAGTCACTGAGTTGTGCAACCGTCACCCCTACCTGATTCCAGAACATTCTCACCACCACAGAAGGAAACCCCATACCTGTTAGCAGCCACTCCCCACCCCACCCTCCCCCAGCTCCCGGCAACCACTGATCTGCCTCTTTGTCTCTACGGACTTGCTTATTCTGGATATTTCATATAAAGGGACTCGTGCGGCGCTGGCTTATTTCATCTCACAGAGTGTTCTCAAGGTGTGCCTGTGTTGTAACACGTATTGGTGCTCTCTTCATTCCTTTTGTGAGTAAGAGCCGGCTGGTACACCACATGTTCTCTATCCATTTGCCAGCCAATGTCGACACTGTCTCTTGGCCAGCAGGACTCGGGTTAGGAGTGGTGGGGATGGCTGGGCCCGCTAGCGTTACGGGTTCGAGCCACCTCTGCAAGCCTTCTGAAGCAGCTACACCCACGCCCCTCTGCTGAAGAGCAGGACCGACCCGGCTAGGTGTCTATGGAGGGCCAATCCCCACTACCCCATCTTGGATTAAGGTGAGATTTCTTCTTGAAAAAAAAGAATCCCTTTATCTGAGCAAGTGAGAGTATGCCTCTCTTGCTTGAAATCACAGGGGCCCTGATGAAAGCAGCAGCCGACACGAGCCCTGAGGATTCAGAGAGCAGGACAGAAGCTGGTCCCTGTTCCCCGAGGCGGAGACCAGCCAGCCATTGGGTTGAATACCAGCAGACAAGGGAGCTGGGACCTATTTCCCACGATCCCTGGTGCGGGCATCTGGCCCAGTTTATACTGCCTGTGAGCCTCAGTCCCTGACCAGGAGCAGACAGCTGGCATGGGGAGACAGTCTACACTGCAGGACCCGCTAAAGGTAACACGGCTTCCTGACGTAGGCTGTGTGCGCGGGTGGGCAGACCTTGTAGCTCTGTGGTGCGAGTACGGTTCCCGGCCTTGGCTCTTTCAATTTGGGGGGAAAAAGTGAGTTTCATGTCAAGCCCAGACTGGACTAAGAAGAAAAAAAATTTAGTCTTGGGGGTCCAGACGTTGACCAGGAGCCCCACCCCTCCATTCCCTCACTTCCTGCGCCATGTGCCTCTCCTATATGAAATGACAGTCACAGCTTTGGGGCTCCCGGAACTCACATTCAAACCAAATCTCTAAGACCACCTGCCCTGCCCTTGCCCCATCCCGTGTGCTATAGACTCCAACAATGGAGAAAGAGACAAGAGAGTAAAATAAAATAATTTAAGTATGTGTAAGAACTTGTAAGTCCTAAGGTCCCATAAAATGGAAGGCATTTTTAAATTGTTGTTATTAGCAGTCTTTTAAATGCCCTCACTGAACATTCTAGAGCAGCGATTATTTTAACAAAGAGGTATTCTGGGGCTCAGAGTTCTGAGTTGAGGGACAAATTGGACTTCTGGTCTCGCAGTCACTACCGAGAGCTGGTTGTCTGACACTCTGGGCCACGGTCTCCCCTCTGAAAACTGAAGGCTCACCGTACATGTCACTGGAAAAGTAACATTAAGGAACTGATGAAAAAGGCCATGGGGACTATGAAAACATGACGTTTCCTGAGTGCAAAAGGCTCATCTCCCAGACCCTACTGACACAGTCCCGGTCTTCACGTTGACAAGAGTTCTAACCAGGGCCAACGGGATGACTCTTGGGGACGAGCTGCTGTCACTGGGCCTACGCCAGGGCATGTGGTACTGACAGCAGACACTGGCTTACTTCCTACTTGATCAGGAGAAAACCCAACACTGGGTGGGCATGGCGTGGCCACTCCCAGAGGCATTTTGAAATAGGGAACATGACTACTGGGGCTGGTTGATGTAGAGGTTGAAGGTCAAGAGATGAGTTTCTTGAGCTTCCTTCCACCCCTGGGGGTGCAGGATTCAGACAGACTGTCGGCATTTTAGCAGACGCTCCAGGGTCACTTCGAGGTCAGAAGAGGTGGCTCTCGGAGGAAGAAGCCCACATGAAGGACTGTTCTGAGCTTTACGTCAGACACGAGCCTGGCATCGGACAGTGGGCACTCCACAGCACTTACCAGAAGGCTCTCCAGGGGGAGAAGCCAGCCCCTCGCAAGGGGAGGCTGACAGCCAGGCCCTCTGGAAAATTCTGGATCCCGATTCCAATGGCTAAATTCCTGAAAGAGCAAGAAGGCACATGAAGGTTGCACCCCCACACACAGAGGACCCCTAGCCTAGACCCAGGGCCGTTCCTTGGGCATTAGAGATCTAGGTGAGACCCACGGCAGGCACAGGGAGGAGAGAGGTTAGAGCATGCGTGGAGGTGGAGGGCACACACAGAAGAGGGGCCGATGCAGACCGGCCACCCCTTCCTGCTGTCCCTGGTCCCAGGGATGCTTGGTCTTTCTGGTGCCGTGGTCTGCCACTTAGCTGCATAATGCCGTGCAAGTCATTTACTGTTGGACAGCTCAGGTCCTTACGACTAACACAGCCAGGAATGCCCGGAGATGGTAACCTGTCCCACGAAAGCCCATGCACAGCCGTCTGGTCCAGTGACCTCGTGTCTGTAAAGGCCCCAGCACGTGTGAGGCACTCAGTACACTGTGGTTTTATTCCCTTGCGGTATGGAGATGGGTGCGTGGCATTTTAACTAAGAGACAACCTCAGAGACGGGACAAAGGAGTACTAAGCAGACTCCAATAAGGACACCGATCTCCTGCGTGTGGCCATCCCGCTGACTCTGCGGGTCTGGCCCCGGCGGCACACTTCCTGCGGACCCTGTGGTGCTCAGTGCGGTCCTCTCTCCTCTGCTCCTGGCTCTGGCAACTGGTCGGGCTGGAGACAAACTGCCCGCTGATGGCAGAGGGTGGAAAGGGCTGGCCTTGGGATCAGGGTCAAGGGTCTCACTTCTCACTTCTTGGGCCCCAGGTCTGGGACTCCAAACCCAGCTTTGGATCATCCTGTCCAGCTCTGCTCAAGTTATAGGACCCTATAAGCACCAGCCCTGGGTAGAAATACAGCTTGTTCTAGAGGCTTCTGCCACACTGACCCTAGCTCCTATTTCAGGAATAGGGGGCATTTGAAATACATTTCTTTTTAGGAAATGAACCTTAAGGGTCCATTTGCCAATATTTCATTGGCCTCTGCCCGGCCTTCTCAAACAGACCCTCAAAGGGGTGATCCTTTTCCTCCCACATTTTTCCAGTATCCCCTCCCCATCCCGCAGTTCCAAATGGATAAATGAATACAACCAGCTTTCTTGACCTTTTGCAAAGCCCTGAACCCAAGTTTTCTTTTGTGAGGAAGATCAAAGTGTCCAGCCAGTTCCTGTACCCCTTTGCTGATCGTGGAAACAGAACTTGGTGGCGGGCCTGCTGCCCACGGCCATTGCCTGCCCCGCCATGTTCACAGGTGGGTGCGCACCGTCCCCCCAGCCTAACCCCAAAGCAGTCAACCCCATGTCACCAGCAAATCAGAGGTGGGGCTCCCCGTCCAAAGTCCTCATGGTGACACAGACCTGACTGCAGCCCCCTGCCAGGCGGACCGGGGAAGCCTCCTCCACATCCTGTCCGGGAGCCACCATCCCGATAAGCGGCACAGAAACCCCATTCTTCTATCCCTGGCAAGCCACGTCACCTCGGCCCTGCCCTGGCTCTGGCGTGGCGCTTCCAGCCCTACCGGGTGCCGCGCCCTCTGGGTCCTGCCAGGCCGTCCTCAGCAGGGCACCACCCTGCTGGGTGAGCACGACATCTCCCCCGAGCGCTCCCGACAAGGGCTGCACCACAGATCTGCCGCCCTTCCCATGTTCCTAACATCCCTTCTTAACTCGGCTCTGCTCGTCACATGCACACATGCTCGCCGTCCTGCTCTGCTGGGTGCCCCGCGTTGGTGAGACATCAACTAGCCAGGGGCTACCCAACAGGAGGACTCTGCCCCCTCTGCACCCCTGTTCCGCTTCATCACTTGCATCAGCTAGGGCTGAATTAAAATCCAGAGCCCTTGGCTCCAGCTACGCATTAGCAAATGTCGAGGCCTAGGCCCGCTCTTGAAACTCCAGGGAATCGCTATGGTGTTGGGCTCCATATGGCAGACTTGAAGGATGCGCCGACAGCACGGACAGCGATTGACCTAAGACCTCATAAAAATGGGTGAGGATGGGGTTCGTGGCCACACCCACCCCGACCCAGGAACCCCTCCCCTGCTATCCTGACACCAGCCTTATGGGGGTGGCCTCAGGTGGGAGGGGAGGACTCCTTGTGAATGCATCAGCTGGCTGGCACCTAGGACCCTTCCTAGGTCCGAACCCCCAGAACTGGAGGGCGTTAGAGAGAATCCTGAAGGACGAACAGAAGCAGCAAAGTAGGGGTGATGTTGGGGAGACAGGACTAGCGACAGCAGAGGCAGAAGAGAGTGGCCCCCAGGTGCCCAGGGCGAAGGAGCAGAAGGGAAACAGGGGCTCAGGCTGGCAGGCCTGGTCCTTTGGAAGCAGGAGCTCAGAGCTGACTTAGCAGGGGGGCCCTAGATCCACAGGCTGGGGCGTGGTGAAGGGGTGTAAGAGGGCAGCCTGCCAGGAAGGAAGCCCCAGATGCTCCCTCCCTCTTGCAGCCCCACTCTGCTCTCCCTGGGGCCATGTGCACTCTCTGCTCCATGCCCGGAAGTGCAGTTTGCTAAGCCAGCCCCTCCTGCATTCAACTTTGGGGAGGGAAAGCCCAGATGAGAGGTTTCCTTTCCAGGACAGGCTATGAGGATTCCGAATGGGGAAAACCCAAACCCTGGCCTTCCCCAAGACAGCGAGGCTGCTGTGTTCTGTGTTTTGTTTTTCCTAGTGGGAGCACAAAGACACCATTGCCAGACTAGACTGGGGTAAATCAGTGACATGGAGAGGGAGGTGGGGAAAGAAAACAAGAAAAGAAAAGAAAAGAAAAGAAAAGAAAAGAAAAGAAAAGAAAAGAAAAGAAAAGAAAAGAGAAAAGAAAAGAAGAAAAGAAAAGAAAAGAGGGGAGAGGAGGGAAGGAAAAGGACAGGGAAAGAAAAGAAAAGAAAAGAAGAAAAGAAAGAAAAGAAAAGAGGGGAGGGGAGGGAAGGAAAAGGACAGGGAAAGAAAAGAAAGGAAAGGAGAAGGAAAGGAGAAGGAAAGGAGAAGGAAAGGAAAGGAAAGGAAAGGACCAGGACCAGGACCAGGACCAGGACCAGGACCAGGACCAAGAGAAGAGAAGAGAAGAGAAGAGAAGAGAAGAGAAGAGAAGAGAAGAGAAGAGAAGAGAAGAGAAGAGACGAAACCACAGGCTCTCCCCTGAAGGTATCCCCTTCCCTTCGGTGTCCAGCCACGCCCCACAGCGATTCAGCCCAAAGACTAAACAGGGAGGGGAGAGAAAGGCCAAGAAAGGCCATCCACAGGAAGAGCAGGGGCAGGGAGGAGAGAGGTACAGTGGAGGGCAGGTGGGTGGAGGGGGGCCTCTCCCCATCCTTATCTTCAGATACCACGGATCCCAAGAGATAAGAGATAGGAAGAAAGGCCCATCCTGGTGGGCAGTGCTTTCTGCTTTTTCTTTGAGGCCTGGAAGCAGCTGGTTTACCCTCCACCAGGCCTGGTTTCTCATCTGCACCCTCCTCCTCCTCAGCCCCCATAGTAAACGCCAGAGGACATTCGGGTTAAAGGGCCACTGGAGGCCCAGTTGTTCACCACCTTCATGGCTAAGGGAGAAACAAAGGCACAGGGAAGCTGCACATCTTTGGAGACGGTGTGACAGACAGTGGACGAGCCAGTCCGACCTGCGGGAGACCCCAGGTGCACCACCATGACCCAGTGAGAGCTATATGCAACACAGGCTTCAGTCTGTCCGTGACCCAGACACAAACTCCTCTCCTTTTCGGGGTTCTTCTGTGAAGGATTGCTGTGAAGTGCCGGTCACAGCTCACAGCCCAGAGCTGGTGCTCCTTGAGGGGCCCTGCGGTTAAAACTGCCCGAGGTTCCCTAATGAGGCGCCCTCAGGCTCTGCTGCTCCCACACCGGCCGGCGACCTTCCCAACCCCACACCAACCCATGCTCCTCAGCCTTCTTGACTGTGTGACGACCTCCTGGCCAGGACCAAGGCCCAGCAAGAGCGACTGACAGCCAGCTGGAGGTTCCCCTTCAAGGGGGACTCCCAATCTGCCACCGAGCCCCGGCCACAAGCGAGAACTTACGTCACATGTGAAGAAGAGAGATGTGAAAAGGGTCCCCCACCATCTTCAAGGAGTTTACAGTTGAATTAAGGGCAAAACCCCTGCCTACAAAGAACTACAGAATGGCACCCAACTGGCTCAAAGCCATAAGGGAAGGATGAAGCACCGTGTGGAGAACGTTCAGTAGAGGACAATGACCTGAGACAGAATGTGACATTCAAGACGGACTCTGAAGGATGGGGATTCCTTTAATGGAGACACCAGGAGATGCACAGAGCTAGCTGGGTGCCATCCAGGCCTTCTTTCCTGCCCCTTCACCAGTTCAAAACCCATACACATGTGCACATGTGTACACACACACACACACACACACACACACACACACACACGGGACATAAGCAGAAGTGACAGCCCAGCTCTCCCAGACATCAGTCTTGTAAAAACCATTTCTATGCATGGAAAAGTGTCACAGTTCGCTGTGTCTGCTGGCTTTTGAGGGAAAACCTTAGCACTCAGTGCCCTGGCCCAGGGCCGGCCCCAGCCCCACCCCAGGACTTTCCCTAAGGCCAAGTGTGGGGATGCACCCCAGGGCAGTCCAACCCACCTTTGGAGGCAGAATCACATGCTGAATGAGATGCCTGAAGGGTTCCCTTGAGACCCACTTAATGGCTGTGCCCACTCAGACCTCTCACGTAACATCTCGGGCCTTGAACTCGGGAAAAGCTTCCACTGCACACAGTCCCTGCGGCCCATGACCTGTGGCTAAAGTCAACTCATCTCTCATCTCCCATCTCCAGATACCACGCCCACCAGAAGGTGCCTCAGGTTCCCCAGCTGGAAAGGAAAAGATCATAACCGTCACATTTGCTGCAAATGGTGGGAGTGGCGGCCTGGCTGTGTTTTACACGTAGTAACACCTTTAGTCCTCTCCGACCACCTTATAAGTGTTTCCTACCCTTAACATCCTCATTTTACAGATGGGGAAGCTGATGCACAAGTGGCTGTCCCCAAGGCCACCTCGCCATGAACTGACAGCGGTCGCATACTCCGGGTCCTCTGGGCCTCACGCAGACCCATCAAACCGTCCCGGACAGAGACGGGTACCTGGGCTCCGGTCCCCAGCAGGGGTCAGGTGCTGCCTTACACCCACTCAGCCGCGACCCGTGGGCTGGGCCCACTCTGGAGGCAAGGAGAGCAGACCGGACTGAGGAGGTGTTGACCAGAGACCTCCAGAGTTCAGAGGTTGGAACATGTCCTCTACAGCCGGCGTTCTCAGCCTTGCCACTGTGGACATTTTAGGTCAGATCGTTCTTTTGCTGTAGAGGCTGTCCCAGGTCCTATGGGATGTGAGGCAGCATCTCTGGTCTCACCCACCAGATGCCAAGAGCATCCTCCCGGTCCTGATGACCGAAAATGTCTCAGACACTGCAGAAGGTCTTCGGTGGCGGGGAGGGGTGGGTAGTGGCAAACTGGCTCTGCTTACACACCACTGATCAAGAATAACGAACAGCTTAGGTGAGCTGGCTTCCTCGCCAAGTATGTGAACACCAGAAAAAATGATTTGGGCCCAGCAAGCACAACACCTGATCTCATTCGTCTTACTTGAGAATTTCCAGGCTCGGTGGAGCTGAGTCTCCTCGGGAACTCAGCGGTGGCAGGACAGACTCCTGGGACTCAGAGTCACATTGACATGGGGGAGCGGCGGGATCTCTGCTCCCTCATTCCTAAGGCAGCAGCTCTGGGATTCTGGGTGAGCCGTGCATATCGTGTGTTCTGTGAATGGCACCCCCCCCCCAGAGTTGTGCAATGGGACATTCCCGCTTGAACCCCAATGGCAGGTTCTTGCTCAGCTTCAGGTTTAGTTTTATGTCTGGAGACCAGGCGCCCCCAGGCTCTGGTAGGAAGAGTCACAGATTGCCCTGAGCTGGCAGGTGAGAGCCCCTGCAACCCAAAGCCTGCTCTCCAGGCTGCGTTCTCCGGCCTGCCGATAATGAAAGAAGAACAGCATATTCCTGACAAGCCCCGCTTCACCCGGGCTCTCAGATCCTCCCCTGGGCCATGAGCGTGTGTGTTCTTGTGTGGCAGGCCCTTACATACTGTTTTGATTGTTATCGTCCTGCCCTGAAAGGCCCAAGTGTTCAGGCTCGGCAGTGACATCACCGGCGTCCCACTCAGGCTGCCGCTGGTGTTTGATGAGCTCGCAGGTGGGAAGGGGCTAGAAGCTCCCCGCAGGGCTGCCGGGGCCCTACCTGCTCCATGGAGCTGGTTTAGCATGGAAGGGATCTTCCCCCACCCCCTTCTCTCGGTTTTGGGAGGCTTACTGCCACAGGCTGGAAAGCCAAGATGACCCATCCCTTCCTTTAAAGTCGGGCGGCCCTTCTCAAAGAGGGCGGGGAAGAGCCCTGGAAAGTCAAGCCACAAGGCAGGGTTGGCGTAGGAGGGTGACTCAGGCCACCACTGCATACCCCTCCTTGCAGAAGAGCAGGGAAGCCTCCTGGGTATCGACTGGATCTCTCATTCCCCGAGGGACGCCCTGGGGATCTTCACCTGCCAAGTCTCTCAGCAAATAAATCAGTCCTACCTACAGGCCAGGTGAGCGGCTGCCTCCATGCGATTTAAAAGCACCTGGGGGTATGTACCTAAGAGCAGCGTGTTTACATATTTATAAAAAGGCTCTACCAGGTTCACAGCCCATCAAAGACTGAACGAATAAAGAAGCGGTGATCCGTTCACTGCATGCACAGTGTGCAGCAACAAGAACGGGCAATCTACAGCCGCGTGTGACAGCAGGAGGCATCTCAGAGGCAAAACCATGAGCAAAGAGGGCTAGGGACAAATCATGACTGCTGTGTGCTTCTAGTCACATACATTCCCCAAATGGGACAAAACCAGCGACACCTTCTTATCCGCTAATTGATAGGAGGCATTGGTGGCCAATGGCAACTCTTTATTGGTGAGTTTTCCTTTAAGGTCATTGATTTTTAGGGGCACCTGGATGGCTCAGTGGGTTGAGCCTCTGACTCCTGGTTTTGGTTCAGGTCATGATCTCAGGGTCCTGGGACAGCCCCGCACCAAGCTCTCTGCTCGGCAAGGAGTCTGCTTGTGGATTCTCCCTCTCCCTCTGCCCCCTTGCCCAGCTCTACCTCTAATTAATAAATAAATCATAAAAAAATAAAAAAATAAATAAATAAATAAATCTTAAAAAAAAAAAAGAATTGATTTTTAAAGACTGAATTCTAGTAGACAATGTGGGTGCTCTCATGGTAGGACTTTAGGTCCTGGGTGGTAGTGGGGGCTGTCACACTTGGGGGACAGGTATCTTCCCATTGCCTCTTAATTAACATGTTTTATTGCAGCTGAACGTACATGCAGAGAAGAGCACATACTCTCAGAGTTCTGCCTGAGGAATTTTCAGGAACTTACTGATCATCATGCAACCCCCACCCAGCTCAAGAAACAGAACACGCTGAGCACCCCAGGAGTCTGCAACCCCGGGGTCCCTATTCTCCAAAGGAGCCCCTGTTTTCACTTCCAGTGACTCAGCTTGGTCGTTCCTGCTTGGGGACATTCTGTGACTACTTTAGGAGGCCCTACAAGGCCCAGGTGGAGGATCCCACGAGGGTCATGGGTGCGGAAGACTTTGCAAACTTGACATGCGGGTGCTTTCCCCTGCGCCGTAGCTTTGGAGACTTGCTAGTGTGGGGTCTTTGCTGGGATGCCTCCATTGGCCGCCCCCCTGCCATCCTGCACTCCAGTCTCTCATTCTCTGAATGCTTCAGTCACTTTAACTGCAGGATCAACATGTGAGGGGATGCAACAGAAACATTTTGTTCTCCAGCATGAAAAATACCATCATGAGCCACTAAAAAAATGTCCGGCATTTTGGTACTTTCTTCTAGAGAGCTTTAAGTAAGTGCCTTTATAACCATTTACTCCTTCTTTCACTTAGGGGGTGTAAGTTCATTTTCCAGTTTGTAGACAGAGCAACCAAGGTCCCATAAGGGCAAGTCGCTACTCTGAGGAACCCAGCACGGGTCACTGCAATAAGGTGACCCGTGCTGGGTTCTAAGCCTTCCCCATAAGCCATCTCCGCAAAAAAACAACACAGAAGGTGGGGAGAAAAGTGGCCAGTGACGGCTTCAGGGAAGGAAGACCACAAACCTTGATGTCATCCGGGGTCACTCTCTTGCGCGCCTTCCACACAACCTGACAGGGAATGTGGACATTTATCCTCCAAGCCTGCATGGACCCAGGCACTTCCTTCCCCCTCTATGGCTACGCCCAGGTGGGGACCACCATCATCTCCAGCCTGGTTTACAGTGGCAGCGTCCTGGCCTCCTTGCTTCTCCCACTGCCCCTCCCATCTGTTCTCCCCACACCTGCTCCCTGGCTTCAGACTGCTGTGGCTACCCCTTTCACCCAGAGGCAGAGCCCAGGTCCTTTTCCTGGCTTGCCATGACCCACATGACCCTGCCCTCTGTCCTCTCTCTGACCTCCTCTATTCCTCTTCCCTGACTCCTTCCACTGCAGCTGTCCAGCCTCTCTCTCCACCCTTCTCTCTCTGCATGCTTGGTTGCTCCTGCTTTGGGTGTTTCTACTGGAATAGTCCTCCTTGGATATCTGTGGCTCACTTCTTCACCTCCCTCAAGACTAGGCTGCCTGACTCTTCCTAGGCTAGGTCATAAAAGACATTGTGGCTTTCGTCTACGTCTCTTGACCACCAGCTCTGGGGGAAGCCAGCTGCCATGTCACAGAACCTTCAAGCAGCCACAAAGAAGCGCTCACGTGACAGAAGGCCTCCTGCCAGCAGCCATGTGGTCTGCCATTTTGGAAGCCAGTCCTCCAGCCCCGTCCAGCCTTTGGAGGAGCACAGCTCCAGCTGACTCCTTGACTGCAACCTCAAGAGGGGCACAGAGCAGCGACCACTCAGTAAAGCCACCCTCCGATTCCAAACCCACAAAGAATCTGAGATAATGTTTACTGGTTTGAGCCACCAAACCCGGAGCTATTTTGTTATTCAGCAGTTGTAGGAGAGTCACCTTCCCAATGAAATCTGCCCTCAGTTGTAGGAGAGCCACCTTCCCAACAAAATCTCCCTCATCCCCTTATCGAAAATTACAAATCACTTAGCACTCCCACTCCCCTTTAAGCCTACTGGATTTTTTTTTTCTCCTTCCTTCTTTTTTTAAGAGCAATTGCTGCCATCTAACCTCTTGTACAACGTACTCATTTCTCTTGTGTACGGTCCACTCTCTTCCCCATGTTTGACCCGGCTCGGGATCTCTGTTGACCAATGTGTCCTGAGCACCTACAAGAGTGCCAGGTGCACATAGCCATGAAACAGACATGGGTGCTGGTGCGGGCCTGGGGGCCCCAACAAGGCTGCTGTCTCCCTGCAACCAGATGCAGGCCATCAATCAGCAGCCTGGACCGTGGTGTCTTCTGCTCTAAAATAAGGAGGCTGAATCAGGTGACCATAAGCTCTTTTCCAGATCCTAAGCCCTGTGATTCCTGCACAAGGGCGGCTTTGTGGGCTCTCCAGATTCCCGGGGCTGTGGAGAAAGGCCTCCGCATTTGCCGAAGCTCGTTTCCCTGGCCGTGCACATCTGGAAAGCCAAAAAACAGAACCATTGCCTCGTGCACATCTGGACGGCGTAAACCAATCACTCCAAGAGGAAACTCTGAAACGGCCGCTCAGCGAAAAACCATGGTGCAGGCCAAAGGAGAGGGGCTGAAAGGCTCTTTTCTTTTCCACCCGCAAAACCATCTTCTGCGCAGAAACTGGAGGCTGTTTGCTCTGCTGCTGAATACCACGTGGTCCCAGTGGCCTTCGATTGCTGTCTCTGCCATGTGGCTCTCTCTGCCTGGCTCCTGGCCAATGCAAAACTTAGAGAACAGCCCCCCCTCCCCCCCTTAAGACCAAAGGATACCTTCGCTTATCCTTGGGGCATGTGGACCAAGTTCAAAGCTGAACACCACCTGCTCTTCCTCCTGCAGGGAGAGCAACTGAACAAACCAAACAGGGAGCTTTGAACTCTGGTGAGAAATCAGGGGCGATTTGCTTGCAGTTCTGACTGCAGCTGGGCAGAGAAAGCCGCCTGTCAGTCTGTGCTGTGGGACAACCAGCCTGGGCCCCCAGAACAAAGAGGAATGAGAGACCTTTGCAAATGAAATGAAGTTCAGGGGCTCTGAACCTCCCATCTCTATCTCTCCTCACTAGCAAAGTTAAGCAGCACAGGGAGAGGGGGAGAGACAGGCAGGGAAACGTGCGCCTCTATCCACTTTCAAGTTCACCGCTAGTGATGTCAGTGGCTTAATGCTGGAGACAACTTGCAGCATGGGAAGGCTCAAGCTGCAACAAAAGTATATGCGCTGGGTAAGTCTTGTGCAAACTCCTGGGGACACCTGCAAGGTGCAGATGAGGACAAGTGAAGGCCTTGGGGTTGGGGGGTCTGGCTAGCCCTCATTGTCGTTCTTTAGAGGTCTACTGAGGTTACAGGTGAAGAACAGCAGTGAGACTCAGGGAATTATGGTCCTGGGGTCCAGCCCTGGACTCTCAGCCTCAAATCGTGGCACCTCCCCAACACTCAGAACCCTATGTCCCAGAGCCCAGAGCCTTTTGCTCTCAAGCCTGACCACAGACTGAGAGCCCACAGCCCACAGCTCACAGCCCGCTGCCTCGGAGTGCACGCTGCGTGAAGAAAACCAGACAGAGCGCTGGAAAGAAAGCTAACGAAAAAGAAATCTTTGCCTTCCCTGTCCTGGCCAGCTGGAGACGCTGAGCTTTGCTGCTGGGAAACCACTATGTCTTCCTGGCTTCTCAGTGTGAGTGCAAGATGAATGTCTAGGAAACCAGTTCCAACGAGGTAGGCTGCGGGCAACCATCGGCTGGGAGTTTCGTGCGATCACCATGGAAGGCACCAGGATGGCGGGAGAAGCAGCCGCACTCATCACAGCCGCTGATTCTGGAAACGGCTGGTGCTGCTCACAGAGAGGTGCCTGGCTAACAGCAACCGGAGCTAGAGCACCAGGCAGCTTACTTAATGAGCCCCTGCTCTGCATCAGCTCCAGAGAGAAGTGCTTTTGATGAGTCATCTCATTTTACTCTAGCACCCTACACAAGAAATGCCAGTAACCCATTCCACAGATGTAGAAACTGAGGCTTAGAGAGGGTGAAGTATCTCTCCCGAGTTCATGAGCCCCCAAGTAGCGTAAATCCCAGCACATATGCTGATTCTCGAGCTCCATGCACTAACCCCCTCACACGCTCCTGCAGGAACCTTGCAAAGCAGGGTGGATCTGCCCATAATCTCAGTTTATGAGGGGTAACCTGTGCTTAGGGGAAGTATTTCACACCACAAAGCCTTCTGGTACTGA
>PITA01013577.1:0-57004 GCA_004023965.1 Spilogale gracilis | reverse complement strand
ATGGGGCGCCTGGGTGGCTCAGAGGGTTAAGCCTCTGCCTTCGGCTCAGGTCATGATCTCAGGGTCCTAGGATGGAGGCCCTCATCAGGCTGTCTGCTCCCTGCTGAGGACGCCTGGGTGGCTCAGTCATTAAGCATCTGCCTTCAGCTCAGGTCATGATCCCAGGGTCCCAGGATGGAGCTCCACACAGGGCTCCCTGCTAGGCAGGAAGCCTGCTTCTCCCTCTCTGATTCCCCCTGCTTGTGTTCCCTCTCTGCTTCCCCCTCTTTCTCAGCCTGCCTCTCTGCCTGCTTGTGATCTCTCTCTGTGTTAAATAAATAAATAAAGTCTTTTTTAAAAAAATTATGGCTGTCTGTTAGATAAGCTAATAGACAAGGGGACATCCTTGTAGCCTGAAGCAGCAGTAACTAGTAACTAGTAAGAAGGGTTTCATTAATTCATTCAACACCTATTTCTGAAGTCTACAACATATTTTACTCCACTTTTATAAAAACTGTCATTTAAAGACCCTTGTGTAAATATAGACTATTTCAAAGAATTCTGTCTTTTCAGTTACCTAGAAGACACTGTTGAGATGCTTTACCAAATTAGCAAGTCTATGGAATCTGGAGAGATCCTTCAGCATGATTAAGGGATGGATCTCTATCAATAAACCAGACCCAAAAATGGCCATAAGGATGGTACCTATTTGGTTCTCTGGAGGGTTTTGAAGATCTCAAGGACTCCCTAAATCTCATTATAAAAAACAGAATTTCTTTGCCAAGCTTAATTTAGCATGGTTTTCATGGAGCCCCAATCTTTTTCTATATTATTACAAAATGTTTCGCCCTAGCATAGTCCCAATCTGCCTCTGAAGAAAGTCAAGAACATTAATATGAAAAACTCTTCCCACCATAGCACCTTAGGTCCCTACTCAGGAAAACCTGAGCAGTGCCAACTAACCTGAAGAGCTGGTCCCTTTTCCATTAGGTTTGCTGGTTGTCCTGGGAGTAGCTGAACTCTGTTTTGCTGTAATATGAGCAGAGGTCAATCTTTTTGTTGTATGGAGACCCTTAGTCACTGGGGCATGTATAGCAGTGGACTTTCGTGTTGCTGGAAGACTCTGTGCAAATGATGCTTTTGCTGTGGTGGATCTACGGGTTGCTGGAATGGCCTGTGTAGCAGACATGTTTGCCATGATGGGATTCTGGGCTGCTGGTGGGGTCTCTGTAGATAGAACATTTGATATGGGGGATTTTTTGGCTGTGGCTAAATCTTTTGCCATGGTGGGTTTCTGAGGAGTTGATGGGGTCTTTGTAGCTGAAACATGTACTGTGTTGGGTTTCTGAGGAGTTGATGGAGCCTTTGTAGCTGAAACATTTACTGTGTTGGGTTTCTGAGGAGTTGGTAGGGCTTCTGCAGCTGAAGAATTTATTGTGTCAGGTTTCTGAGGAGTTAATGGGGCCTTTGTAGCTGAAACATTTACTGTGTTCAGTTTCTGAGGAGTTGGTAGGGCTTCTGTAGCTGAAGAACTTATTGTGTCAGGTTTCTGAGGAGTTAATGGGGCCTTTGTAGCTGAAACATTTACTGTGTTGGGTTTCTGAGAAGTTGGTAGGGCTTCTGTAGCTGAAGAACTTATTGTGTCAGGTTTCTGAGGAGTTGATGGAGCCTTTGTAGCTGAAACATTTACTGTGTTGGGTTTCTGAGAAACTGATGGGGTGTTTGTAGCTGAAACATGTACTGTGTTGGGTTTCTGAGGAGTTGGTGGGGCTTCTGTAGCTGAAGAACTTATTGTGTCAGGTTTCTGAGGAGTTAATGGGACTTCTGTAGCTGGAACATTTACTTTGTTGGATTTCTGAAGAGTTGATGGGGTCTTTGTAGCTGGAACATTTATGGTGGTGGGCTTCTGAGAAGTTGGTGGGACTTTAGTACCTGAAACATTCACTATAGTGGGTTTCTGAGAAGCTGATGTAGCTTTGGTACCTGGAACATTCACTGTGGTGGGTTTCTGAGGAGTTGATGTGGGCTTTGTAGCTGATGCAATTACTGTGGTGGGTGTCTCAACTGGTGGTGTGACCTTAGAAATCTGAGAAACTTCTACAGAAGAAAAATGTTAAAAAAAATATTAGCTAAATAATATCGTCAAGTTAAGACAAAACAAATTATTTGCTCTATAAATCCTCTCTTTCTCCCCCACAAACATCTAAATATGAATATGACTTTTAGGAAACCAAGTCTAATTCTGATTTTTCCCAAGGACCCGAAATGCTGTCTTGTTTTTGCTTTGATATAAACTAGCTAACTAAAGTGGGTTTTTCACCAAAGTAGTACTGAGGGTCTTAAACGATTTTCTGTGTAAAGAAAAGAAACCAAAGGCAGAGATGGTAGTGATCTCATTCTGTGACACACTCCAAATTAAGATATTTTCTCTCACAAAATGTTTTCCCTTGGTGATGCCAAGACCAATGAACCAGATAGGACCCCTGGACAGACAGAGATAATCACAACAGAGTTCCTTTTCCCAACGCTTTCAGGACATATTAGTGACCCTGGGAACTTGTTCAGTTTTACTCCTTTTTAAAAGTAATACAGTCAGTCTGAAAAAATAACCTTTTTTTTTTTTTTCTCTTGTGCTGGTTACCAACGTTGTGCATTCAGCTCCTCTTTGGATTGCAGATCAGGTCACAATTATCTGAGGTGCAACCTTGATTAAGATCCTATTCTGAGAATTGCAACTCTAACAAGTTAGTACAATTTGAGGTCTTCCATCCCTGTCAGACTTTGGGCTGCTCACATTCCCTCTTGCCTGCTTCACCACACACTGGAGGGTGCTGCCAATTTCCCTAATCCCGCTAAGCTGTGATCTCCTCATCTGTACAATGAGGATAAAAACAAAGCAGATTTGAGAACATTATTGTAAGGAATGAGAGAAATAATTTAGGTAAGTTATTTTACACAGTGCCTGTCCCCAAAGGAATACACTTTACCATTCTGGTGTGTGTCCGGTGTGTGACTGCCTGTACCACCAGCACACACCTCCAGCCCCGCGCACTTAGATGCCGCGTTGTCATTCATTTCGGCTTCCTGTATCTACCTCTGAAGACCATGGGGAAGGGATAACTCATGGAAATACATAGCCAGTAGCACAGGAACAGAGGCACTCAGAAAATGGTAGATGGTATTGTTAGGATAAGATTTTATATGGACTTTTCCTCTAAGGTACTCATATATAAATCTTATTCTTTGTTCCACCACATTAGTTCTCATTTTTGATCCAGAAGACCTACATGCTAGGATAGTGGAAGTTTCCTGGAAATTGCTTTTCTCATTGCCTTTTTGTTATTTTGTGTCTGGTTTCCTTCCATCGCCATTAGCATGCTCCAGGTTATATTTCAGTCTTCAGAACTGCACTGTGATTTAGAGCCCAGCCTATGGGCAATGTTCCATGCGCACTTGAAAAAAACATTTTCCATCTATTCTTGTAAAGTTCAATGCCCTTAATACGTCAATTTTTTTAAAAAAAGTTTAACTGTTGTTTCTTCTAACAACTCTTGAAATAGGTATGTAGAATTCTCAAATTATAATCATGGATTTATCTATTTTTCTTCCTGTCCGTTTTCTGTGGATTGAAGCTTTTTATTTCCCCCGGTGCTCATAGATCACAGATTGTGATCGATTCCTGTTGAATGGACCCCTCTATCATTATGAACTATTGTATCTTAAAGTGTTCTTTGATATTCATAGAAATGCACCTCCTTTTTTCTTTTTTGGTCATTGTTTGCAAAGTATATTTTTCCATTCTTTACTGTTGACCATTCAGTATTCTTATCATTAAATTTTGTCTCTTGTAAACAGCAAATAGGTTTTCTTTTTTTAATCCAGTCTGATAATCTTACTTAAATTACACGCTGTGTGATTCCTGATACAGTTGGGCTGATAGCGAACACCTTACCATATATGTTTGCTCTTCCACACAACTATTTTATGTTTTTCTTCCTCTTGTTTCGTTTTGGATAAAGTGTTCATTATCATTCCTTTGTTAGCTTATGATTTATACTTTCTTTAGTATTTTCATGGCAACTCTAGAGATTACAGTATGTATTAGACTATAAAACAACTACGCAAATTAACATTTTACAACTTTTTAGCATTGCCAGAACCTTGTAACCTTTAAATTCAACTCACCTTTTATTTCCTCTGTTGGTATTATTATACACTTGTATTCGACGTACATGTCAAACCCTCAGAGGACAATGCATTTATTATTCTGTACAGTCCCTATTCATGTACCTTTACTAGTGTTCTTCATTTCCTCTTGCATTTTCATGTTTTACTCTGGATTATTTTCATTCTACTTTAAGGATTGCCTTTACTTTGTATTCTGTGCTGGTCTGGTCTTCTGGTGACAAGTTCCCTCAGTTTTTGTAGGAGAACATTTTCATTTGGCAGTTTTAAAGGCTACATCTATTGGGCAAAGAATCCTAGATGAACAGTCATTTTCTTATCCTTAGCTTGAAGGATTTCTCCTCATTGGTCTTTGACTTCCATTAATTTTTATCGAGAAGACAACTTTGTGTTGCTCCTTTGAAGATAATGTGTCTTTTTGTCTCTTGGTGCTTTTATCATTGTTTTGAGTGGCCAAAATATTTGCCACAACATGCAGGGAACTGGTTTTATTTTTATTCTGCTTAGAGTCCTGAGAGTCTTTGGAATGCATTGATGTGTTTCATCATTTTTGGAGCATTCTCTCATCTGAGTACTTCTGCTCTTCTTTCTCTCTTTCTCTATCTCTCCTCTTAGCTAACCTAGGTTAGAACAGTTTCACATGTCTCACATATTGTATCTCCTAAGTTTTATCTATACTTTGCATTCCCCCACCCCTTTGTGCTTCCTGGCATTATTAATCAATTTTCCTTCCTGTTCCTAATATTGGGTCCAAATCACTGTTAAACCTATTGTGCTCTTCATTTCAGATTTTGTATTTTTCAGTTGTAGAATGTCTACTTGACTCTATTTTTATTGGTTCCAGTTCTTTGTTGAAATTCCTTATTTCTCTTTTCCTTTAATACCTTAAGCATATTAATCACTGATTTTAAAGTCCTCTCCTGCTCACACAGTTATCTGGATCTCCTTTATCTGGATTTATTTCCATCTGATCTCATTATAATTCCTTGCTTCTCTCCACGTCTAGTAACTCTTTAATTGTATTACAGACTTTGTGTATAAAACATTCAGATGTTATGATCTTCCAAAAGAGGTCCCCTTTTCTGATAGACTGGCTGTTTTCTAGACTCAAATGCAAACATCTGTGAACAATGGTTACTTCTGAGAGAAGGACTAGGGACAGAGAGAGATTTCTACTTTACATTTTGTACCCATCTGCATGGTTTGAACATTACTGTTCACATATACTACTTGTAACAAACAACTGTTTTTAACGAGCACAGATATTTAAAAATTCATGCTAGCATAATTCCAACTGTAATTATAAAAGAAGCTCGAGTCACACTGGCACTCACATATCACTTTGCTTAAACAAATACTGCTTACTGGGATCATTATCTAGATCCCTCAGTTTAATCTAAGATTCCCTTCCAACCAAATAAAATAAACCACTGTCTATACCTATCATATTAATACTAACTTATTGAAGGTGATATGGTAAGACATAGCAAATGTAAGCTAACTCACTAAAAACATGAGACATGTCCCGTGTACCTTTGTATGCACACATATATGCTGTATGTATGTATTTGCTTATTTATTCATACATTGCCACATATTCTCCCAATCAGTGGTTTCTCCTTCCTTGGAAGTCACAGACCCACCTGAGAACCTGATGAAAAACTGTGTCCCCCACAAAAATGCAAATATGCCTATGTACCATGTTTTTCATTCATTTCTCAGGGATTTCATAGAATCCCTGTAGCCCAAATATAGACCTACAAGTAAAAATAAAACAAAATTACAGCACTGAAAACTCATTACCTCTGCATTCAGGTGGCGGGCCACTCCATTCTCCCTGGTTATCTTTAACAGTACAAAAAAGAGACTTCTCTCCGCTCAGGGTGAAGCCTTTGTTACATTTATATTGTATGGCCTGTTGATACACATAAGTGTCCCGTGGGTCTTGAATGAATCCATTGCTAACTGCTGGTGGTTCCGGACAAAAAATTTCTTTAAAAAAATTCCAACATATATTACATTAATAAAACTGCCAATTACTTACTTTAATAAGTAAAATTAAAGCACGTTAAATAACTTATTTTTAAAAAGTGAAAATCGACCATTTTTCTAAATTCAGCATTATCAACCAGGGAGCTTATAAATACCTATTAAGTAATGAGTAGTGTATTTGGAGCTTTGGATACAAATGGTGTGAAACACAAATGTTAACTTTGAGGCCAATGTATAGAAATAAGATTTAGAAGATATACGTGAAGCAAAAATTACAATACAGTCCTCACACATTACGTATCAAATTGTGCTAGAAAAGCAAATACTGCCCGAGTTCAGAGCTAAAAGCAGGGCAGAGATTTTAGGAGGAAATGGAGCACGAGTTTAATACTGAGATATACCCTTCTGCTAAGAGAACAGAGAAGAGAGCATTGCTCTGCATTCCAGGGGAAATGCTGCCCAATGAAAGAAGCCTGAAAGTCTAGTGACATACTCTGGAAATAAGAATAGACGATTCTGACAGAGAGTGAAATATCTGACGTGTCAGGATTACATTTTGACCTTCAGGATAAAATGTTTTAAAGCATACAGTGATGCACAGCCTTTTATTTCAAGTAAATGTACTGAGCAGCTGCATTTGGAAAATATGTACAAGCAGAGTTGTGCTGTCATATTATAAAAAGAGGCCCCATGCAGTAGCTGTGACAAAAAAAAAAAAAAATACATGCCATGGTTCCACATTGTCTAGAGCAAGGGAAGCAATGGGATCCCTTGTGTCCATCAATTATGTTGCATCGAGCGGTCTTAGGTAACCAGAGAATATTAGCAACCCAATAAATTACTTTTAGGCCCCTGATCAAAGCAAGGAACAAGAGCAGACTAATCTGCTTCACGTGGGGCTAAGGTCCATGGTGACCACACATCACCATCAGCACCGTCAAGAGATTTTTCTGAGCACCTAACAGATAATGGGCATTGTTCTATAAGCGGAATTGCAAAACTAAATAAAATACTAAGTTGTAGGTCTTAAAATACAGTGACAGGGCACCTGGATGGCTCAATCCGTTAAGCATCTACCTTAGGTCAGGTTGTGATCCCAGGGTGCTGAGACTGGGCCCTGCATTGGGCTCCCCGCTCAGTGGAGAGCCTGCTTCTCCCTCTCCTGCTCCCCCGCTTGTGTTCTGTCAAATAAATAAAATCTTTAAAATAAAATAAAATATAGTGACAAAAAAGATTCAAAGATTTTCATTTTAATACAAAGTAGTGAGGCTTATCACAGGAGTGTGCACCATGGTGTGGAAAGAGAGGACAGTTAACAGCAGGGAGGTCAGGGAAAGCTTCTAGAAGGTCTATCAGAGCAAACCCGTAATAAGAAAAAAAAAAAAAAGAAGGAAAGAAAAGAAACAAAGGAAAATGAAAAGCTAAGGAAAGAAGGGGTTGAAGGACATTCCAGGCAGAGGCAGTAGCAGAGAGAAAGATGTAGGGAGGTTTGGATGGTAAGAGCATAAAATACGAGGGCAAGACATGAGCGTGAAGTGGGTATACCATGGCAACGCTTGGATGCTTTCCTAAGGAGTATGGACTTTATAAGTGATGAAGAGACATGTATAAGTTTTAGGAAGGAAGGATCCATGCTTCAGATGGAGCACTCTGGGAGGGGCGTGAATGAAACATCAATGGAGTCCAAGGATGGAGGATGGGGGCCACTGCAATCAGTGTCACCTTTGAACTCAGGCAAGTGGGACTCCTTTCCCAGCCCCCACACTTTAAGAAGCTGTGGCCCTCTTCTGACTATGCCTCTCCCTACCAGTGGGGTATCTGCAGGCTTGAGGGTATGCTCCCTGAGAGCTCCTCCCCACCCCATTGTAAATCATGCTCTAGGAACCAGGCCTCGGAATTACCCCCTGCAGAGCCTGAAAGGGTCCAGTCCACATTCTCTCTCTTTTTTTTTTTTAATATGGAACACTACAAACTTGTATGTCATCCTTGAGCAAGGGCCACGCTAATCTTCTCTGGATCATTCCCATGTTAGTACATATGTCACATGGTCCCGATTGTTGAGAACAGTCTGTACTGCTGATGGGCACACCTGTGGTCCAAAGTTCAGAGCTCTGGAAAGGGGGGAAGGTCCCAGGGTCCTACGGTACATGACTTGGGCATATGGGCCACACTGTCCATTTCCACACATCAGAGGCTTATCACAGTGCCAGAAGGGGATACGTATTCGAGTAAGTTTGCTGTCCAAACTCACTTCAGTATCACTTACAACATCCCTTACTAGATTGCGGAAATGGGAAAGGTGGATAGTAATGCTGAAAATTTCAAAGTACTAATAATGTGAAAACAAGAAGTAGCAGGCATAGGAGGGTAGAGCTCAAACTGGTGTGTCATGTAAGGGCATACCTGGGTGTGACCAGCTTACCCCTGCAAGCTCTTTGTTGGCAAGACTTCATTTTATATGTCTACATATCAACCGACCCCATATATTCCCCACCACAGCGAGTCAATCAAGATGTGCTTGTTAAATCCATTAAGCTTAGTCTAGTTTTTTGCTCCTAGTAACACAAAAAACTTGAACTTAGCGATAATTTTAGCAAAGTTGGGAGGAATAATAAAGCCTACATTTTTTTTTAAGATTTTATTTATTTATTTGAGAGAGACACAACGAGAGAAGGAACACAAGCAGGGGGAGTGGGAGAAGGAGAAGCAGGCTTCCCGCTGAGCAGGACCCTTGGATCATGACCTGAGCTGAAGGAAGACACTTAACGACTAAGCCACTCAGGTGCCCCTACCATGCGGATAATTCTTAATGAGAAAGTAATTTACCATTCAGCTTCACAACTAGAGTACTCGGGATTTTTTTTTTCAGTCTTACCTTGGCATTGGGGCAATGGATCACTCCACACAACATTCTCGTCTACAAGGGAACAGTAACTAGAAGTTACACCAATTAACCTGTACCTAAAGCAATGAGGGGAGAAAGAAAGTTAGGTCCCATCCACATATTTGGCTTCCTTTAAATTCTCCACACTGTCATTTTAAAATATTTACTACACCAGTAGAGGGAGACAAAATAATACCTGACCAAAGTTCACCGGGCAGTTTAAAGGAAAAGAACAAATTTAATTTTAAAAGGGTGATATCCAAAGGATAAAAAGGTGTGAGACACGCAAAACGCTTTTTATTTGGGTGCGGTCGGAAACAGGAAAGTGTTTTGAAACATTTTAAAGTGATATAGATGCTTGAATATTTTATGTTTCTGAATTCTAAAAGATCAACAGAGGCTTCATAGAATAATAGAATATATTTATATTTTAAGGGCTCAAAGTACTCCCCAGATTTAATATTAATCATAACAACAATCCAAGCATCTCTGTTTCATACAGGAGATACATGATGTTGATATCTTTATTTTATAAAGGGCAGGAACACTCACGCATACAGAGTAAAATACTCAGTATGCAGATATTTAATGAGAAAATGAACATAGACTTTCCAGCAATCTCTGAGACATTGATGATACCCAAAGAAAGAGTTTCTTTTCCCCACATAGAGAACTTAGAAAATACCTCAGGTCAGCATGATATTTTTCCACTGGGAGTAAATGTTTTTAACACATAATATTTTTAACAGGCAGTTTGCATACAGAAAACAATCTGCATATTCATTATTCAGATAAAGTAAAGACTGGTTTCATTTGAACATTTGAAGGATTTAATTTCTTCAAGTGCCAACATATTAGAAGATTTTTCCTTTACTAATCACATTTAAAATTTTATAATGAATCATATATGTACTGGAATCTAACAATGGAGAGAATTTGGTGTTATAAGAAATCATCCTTTCTTACCCCCATATTATTAAACTTAGCCATGATGAGCTCATGATGAAAGATCTTTGAGCAGAGGAGTTGTTTTATTGAAACTAGCTCGTAAACACTGACCACAAATCTAAAAACTTCTACCTAATTTGTTTTTGCACTGGTTAAATACAGAATATAAATATGTAGTATGCCAACACTTACCCCTCGTTACATGAGAAGGAGATTACTGCCCCATATAATATGTCAGTTGGTATACTGACATGACCATGTCTTAAATCTCCAGGATTAGGACATGATTTTCCTAGAAGAGATCACAGAGTGATTTTTTTCCATTAAATTATCAGGTGTTTCTAAGCAAATCCACCATCAAACTATTTGTATTTCTTATCCTTAGACTTCTAAAATCCTGCCTTCATTTTGTAAGTTTTAAATAAAGCATATATGCTTTAGTATATATGCTTATTACAACACTCTAGGTAACCTTAAACTAATTAAATGTGAAATCTGTGAGTAAATGAATATTCCCATTTCACAAGTATTTAGTTGGCCTAATTTAAAACAAAATTATAAAAGTACTCTAGGGGCACCTGGGTGGCTCAGTTGTTTAAGCGACTGCCTTCAGCCCAGGTCACGATCCCGGAGACCGGGAATCGAGCTCCACATCAGGCTCCCTGCTCTGCAGGGAAGCCTGCTTCTCCCTCCCTCACTCCCTCTGCTTGTGTTCCCTCTCTCACTGTGTTTCTCTCTGTCAAATAAATAAATAAAATCTTAAAAAAAATAAAATAAAAGTACTCTAATAGCTCTTTTTAGAATCATTCAAGGTAATGATATGTACACATAGACTTCCAGTATGAATGAAGAAGAAACACTATTTCCCCGAATACAATATGATTATGAATAATCTGTAAAATTATACTCACTTTTACAAAATTCATCTGCTTTGGACCATGTAAAGTCCGGAAGGCAAGTTAGTTTTCCTGGGAGAATGTGGTCCCTTAGGTAGCCAGGTCGGCACTCATATTCCACAATGGAACCCGCTGGGAAATAATTCTGTTCGGTAAAAGACTTTTTGAGAGATGCAAAACGTAGCCTGGTTGGAACATCACAGCTACCTAAAAGCATTAACAGAAGCAACAACATAACTAATATCACCTTCTTTGGTAATCTATGTTTAATTATCCAGAATTATTTGGTCCTTACATGACCCTTTTTTGTACATATTTGATATTTAACTGTATTAATATCTCTATGCCATTTGTAGTGGGCCAAGCATACTCACATACATACTTCTTTCCTAATTAGTAAATCTGGTACCTAGGTATCACTACGCCCACAATTCAGGAAATATGACCCATTTTAGTTGCTGGCACAGTTCTGCTACTGACCCTTACCTGCCTGAAGGAGGACAGGGGTGAGAGGAGAACTGGGATTTCCTCAGGCCCCCAGGGCTAATATCCTAAACAACAACAATAACAGTAACAATGATAGCTAACATTTATTGAATACTTCTACATGTTTTATACACATAAACTCATTTTATCCTCACAACAACCCAAAACCATGGATCAGGTGAGCCAGTGGTATACATAAAAGTATTTATAAATGGTAAACATCTGGGCAAATGCCAATGTAGAGAGGCATGGTACAGGGGAAGGGACACTAGATTCATAGTCCAAAGACTCAAGGTCGGACCCTGGCTCTCCTGCATAAGAACTGCTGATCTCAAGAAGTTACCTAACTTCTGGGGGCCTATTTTCCCAGACTACTTCCTCACTGAAAAATGGGGGTAAGAGTCCCTACCCCACTCATGGGGTTGTCCACCCATAGGGGGGTCAATGGAGTCAGCAATGCAGAAGCATTATAAACTCTAAAACATCATACATGTGCAAAGGCTTAAGTACTTCAACCACTATCCTCTGTCCTGCACACACAAAACGCAAAGGTTCAAGCTGAGTTCACACCTGGTTTCACAAAATACTTGTGGCAGTTCCTACATTTCCCATACGTTCAATTACTCCAGGTTGCCCAAAGCTAGGAATCAAGTCTCATCTTTACCTTTGCTTGTCTCTGTCAAAGTTAATATAGGACTATGCACCTAGTGATAGATTTTGAGGGAAATATAGAGAACTTTTTAAAAGGCTACTTTACAAAATGAAATTTAAGAACACAGAAGACCTATGTTATGTGTTGCAAGTGGATTGCCAAACATACTCATCTACAATGTAATCCCTAAATAAACAATATACCTATTGTTTAGAAGGTATACTCCATATGTTTAGAATATACTCCATTAGTTCAGAAGGTACAGCATTAGGTGTGTATGTGTTGGGGGGAGGAGGGGAACAACAACAGAAAGCCCAAACCTGTTAATGAAGAAGCAGGATCCATTCTGGGGAGTAATGGGGTCAATTAGCTGCGGCGGGAAGTGCCAGGTATACATACCCTGGGATTTCATAATGCTTGAAAACTATCAATTACCACTCACTCTGAAGAGGGATAAAATTAAGCTAAACAGATACATTCCATTCCTGTAACTTACATATACAAAAATGAAGAACTTACGGTTACAAAATTCCGCCACCTCTGACCATTTATTGTTGAGACAGAGTACGGAGTCAGCCTTGCCAGGCATCTTTACAAAGCCTTTGTTACATTTGTATGTTACTGTGGTTCCTTCCGAAAAACTCGAGCGATCACCCAAAGTTAGTATGGTATTAGGTACCTTTGGGGGAGAGCTGCAGTCACCTTCGGGAGGGGGGAAGAAAAAAAGAGGAGAGGGGAGGGGAGGGGAGGGGAGGGGAGAGGAGAGGAGAGAAGAGGAGAGGAGAGAAGAGGAAAAAGGAAAAAGGAAAAAGGAAAAAAAAGAAAAGAGAAAAGAAAAGAAAAAAGAAAAGAAAAGGAAAAGAAAAAAGAAAAACATTACTGAAGGAAACACCACTTTTCAGTTCATAGCAACATTCTTTTTGCAAGAGGAGTAAGAGACGCAGCTAAAGGCTTTTGATGTGCAGGGAACGTTTCCATCCAGTGGCTGAACCCACATACTAAGAACTTGCTAGGCTGCCTGTCTTGTCAGTTAATTCAGTATTAAAACAATGAATCAACCCTTCCCTTTCATTATTAAAAAAAGGGGGGGTTTACAATTGATCTCCACATTGATAACTGTTACTCAACACACAATACACACAGATGCCCCCGCGGAACGTTACACCTGGAAGAGAAGACCTGCTAACAACGTGCAGCGTCCCGTGCAGCACACAGCAGAATCTGTTTGAGGTGACAGTGGTCAACCTCTGGCCTCCCATCCTTAAAGAGATGTTGGGGGCGTGAGAATTCACTCTTTGAGCCCTGCCTTGGCTTCCCCAGGTTTGCCTGCTCCACAAACTCAGCGCCCGCTTCCTCAATGGTCTCCCCCTCACCCCCAAAGCCACACTGGCTGCGGTCCAGCACAGCAAGACCCCAAACTGCAGGTTAGCAGCGGAGATCCTCTCCCTGTCCCCCAGGGATCGCGCTAGTAGGAGCTCCGAGTCTTCCCGGTAGAGGATTACGGGAACAATTTACCCATGCCCACATTCCTCACCTCCCCAGGTCCCCAGACTTCTCGGTCGTCGCGGAGACGGATCCAGCCCCTCCCACCCAGCCCAAGGATGCGCCCAGTGGGGCTGAGCCCCTCAGCCCCCACTCACCCTGCGCCGCAGGTGGACACAGCAACAGCAGCAGCAGCAGCGGCAGAGGCGGCGGCGGCGGCTCGGTTAGACCGCCGAGGAGGCACATGGCGCGCGGGGACCGGGAGTAAGTCCTAGCAGGCTCCAGCAAGGAGCGGTAAGTAGCAGCAGCGCCTAGCTGTTCCGCCAGGCGGGTTAAATTAGCGCCGGGGCGGGGCTGGGGCTCTGAATCACAGAGGGTGGGGCGAAGAGACTGGTGGAGCGGAGTTTTGCTCGCACCAGGTGCCGCGCAGGGCAAGCGCGCGCTTTTGGGGTTGGGGCTGGCTCTCCGGGCTCCGGCCCCTAGAGACCCTAGACTACGGAAGAGGATTAATGGGCCTGGGCCGGGAGATGGGCTCTCCGGCCAGTCGCCTAGATCTCTTTCTCTTTGCTAGGATGGGGCCTGCGAAGAGTTCCCATCTGGAAATGTAAATATCTGCTTTCCAAGTAAACAAAACACTGGGGGAAAAGGAGGAGAGGGGCGTGGCTCAAATGGGGAGGGCTTTGCTCCCCGGAAATCTGAATTAGGTTAAGTGGTAATTCAGTGTTCTTGAGTACTGCCAGGCGGAGCAGAAGGTGCAGTGGATTCCCAGGTAGCCCTTGGAAACTGAGAAAGAGTGCCCACCAAGGACCTGGTGCCTTCAGCTGGAGGTCGGATGCCAACAAGGAATAGGAAAAAATAGGAAAAAACCACAAGGTTGTCTCCTAGCACACTCCGTAATCTGAAAACAGCAAGTGGGAAATGGCCCAAGTAAACAGGTCAAGCAGTGCAGCAAAGAGTGACCATTGTTCATACCATGTTTGGGTGGGAATCACTTTCCTCGCCAGGGTCCTCCGTATTTACCGAGGACAACTCATGAATTCCTCCTTGGGACTATTCTAGGCAGACTGCTGGGAGACGTACGATCCCGTGGAGTGTGCCTGTGTGACGGAGGGGAGAAAAATGCCAAAACAAAACCAGGCGCCAGAAAACTAAATGATAGGGTGGTTGTTTTAAGAGGAAGGTTTGTTGGAAGACCTTAGGTGTATTCTAGTGGTTGGCGAGACTAGCTTCACTCAGTTTTCATAGCTTGAAAAAAAAAAATCCAGAGGCTCAAGCTACGCCTCAGACTAGTTAGATTAGAATCTCTGGGGAGGTGAAGGGGGCAGATAGCAGGATTATTTAAAGCATTCCGGGTGATTCCATTGGGCGGCACAAATCTATATGGGGCTGGTCAGAGTAAAGGTCTCCCTACCCGACCCCCCATCCTCAGTCCAGAGCTGCCCCTGTCAAAAACACGAAAGGACATTGATGGAAAGGCCAGTTTCTCCTCTTCATGGAGAGTAACCTCAAGAAATTCCCTTTAGTAATTCACCTGTGTCTGGTTAGCAGAGTCCATCCTAGGTTTCCTATCCCCTCCAATACCTTCCCAAGGTCAGCCTTGGTCCATGGATCTGCTGTTGGCTATTTGTGGCATCCAGTCATGATATTCTTTCCTAAATGTTTTTGATCAATCTTTTTTGGTTGATAAGAGCTTTATAAGAAGGAAAACAACAGTTGTCTCTGTTTCTCTGGCTCATACTTACTGTGAACTGAATAAACCCTGTGTTAGCCAATGCTGGAGCCAAGGGATTCCAGGAGAGGAACTCCTGTAGATTTTCATGGAAACCTACCAGTATTAAAAACATTCTAGAGTTTAGAGGTTGAGTAGAGAGACTTTAGAAATTATCTAGCATTGGGGTGCCTGGGTGACTCATTCAGTTAAATGTCTGCCTTCTGCTCAGGTCATGATCCTAGGGTCCTGGGATTGAGCCCTGCATGGGGCTCCCTACTCAACAGGGAGTCTGCTTCTCCCTCTCCCTCTTGTACTCTCTCTCTCACTCCCTCTCAAATAAATAAATAAAATCTTTTAAAAAAAATTATCTAGCATGATCCTCCTATTTGATTTTAAAACACTTTGCTTTTACTTCCATATGTGACAGAAAAACACAAAGTTTATCAAGACCCAACAGTGTTTTAGAATTGATACCAGCTCTTTGTTTATTCTCCCATGACCTTATCTGCCATTCCTTTCTGTTCCACCATTATAGGCTGGCGGTCTTTATTCCTGCTTGAGCTCATAGCACTAGTGTGAAAGGCAAGGTGGCATTATGAAAAGAGCTGAAGGTTAAGGCCAGTTGTGGAACTGTTGAAGACTTAACTTCCAGGCCCATTAGAGCTCTCTGTTTATTAAGTGATTTGTAATACCTTTTTATTCAGGAAAACAATGAGCTCTGGATAATGTTTTATTTTCTTTCTTTCTTTTTTTTTTTTTTTTTTTAAATTTGATAGAGAGAAACACAGCCAGAGAGGGAACACAAGCAGGGGGAGTGAGAAAGGGAGAAGCAGGCTTCCCACCGAGCAGGGAGCCCAGGTCTCCGGGATCATGACCTGAGCCGAAGGCAGTCGCTCAACCAACTGAGCCACCCAGGCGCCCCTGGATAGTGTTTTCTTAAAAAAGATCTCTAGCACCCAGTTTAGCTACACTAAGTGCTCTACACACTCACCTTCTAAAATATTTTGTTCTTGATATTACTTTTTTTTTTAAAATAAAGGAACTTTTCTGACAATAACTGGGTAGGACTCTTTAGTAACACTATGACCACACCCCAAAATTTCAACATTCTGAGAGCAAAGGGAAAGAAAGAAATCCACTACCATTTACTCAATTTAGAAAAAAAGATCCGTGATAAAATTCTATGCATTAAGAACAATGAAATATGCAAGTTTATAACTTACTGAGAATTATTTTAAATAATGCCTTCAATGTGTGGTGTTCCAGTCACTTCCTACACATGACACTATGTCACCAATACTACTTCACCAAGTGGAGATAATTGCCCACATTTTACAGATGAGGAAAAAAGCTGAAAAGCTAAGTTATTTTCCAAAATCCATGCAGCTAATAAGTGACCAGGCCCGAATCTACATTGAGTTTGGCTGATTTCAAATTCCATACTTCTCCAACTCTACATCACTGTATTCTTTGTATTGGACCCAGTTGGCGAAATTTTCTTCTGTGTAGAGGACACAGAATTCCATACTTTTGGAGGTGCTTTGGGAACCCAGTTGCTTCTGGTGTCAGCCATTGACCCAAGTTTTCATGCTTGATCTTCCAAAAACTAACATCTGTTCTCATCTGACTAGAATGAATCTACCCCTTAAAGCCTCATTCCTATACTGAGTATGGGGCTGAAACAGTCTCTATAGAGCTTTCCAATTCCAAAACAATAAGTTTAATTAGCTCAAAAATGTTTGTTTTTTTAAATAGCAAATACGTCTATGACTTTGACAGAGGTAAAGGAACATGGCTTTCACCCTGTCCCAGGAACCATATAATAACTAAATCAGGGGCTCCTGGGTGGCTCAGTTGGTTAAGCGACTGCCTTCGGCTCAGGTCATGATCCCCGAGACCCGGGATGGAGCCCCATATCGGGCTCCCTGCTCAGCGGGAAGCCTGCTTCTCCCTCTCTCACCCCCCCCTTCTTGTGTTCCCTCTCTCCCTGTGTTTCTCTCTGTCAAATAAATAAATAAATACATCTTAAAAAAGAAAAAAAATACTAAATCAAAGACTTTTCACAGACTGGGGAGCACATTGTACTCAGAGGTACTGTGCCAATACTTGTGCCCAAGAATCTATAATCTACTAAGGAGGTTTCATGTGATTAATGCGGTGAGAATGCCACAGCCAATGTGGGGGGAGGGGCACAAAGAAAGAGAAGATCATGGCCACTGGGGTGGAGGAGGATAACGGCCCAGTGATTCAGCTAAATGTGACGAATGAACATCAGTGCAGTAGGGAAAAAATATGAAAGGTGATAAGAATGGCATGAGCGCATGTTTACCATCAGGAAAAGGTTAGTTGATTCCAAGAATAGTTAGAGGCTTAAGGGAGAACATGGGGGAGTGAGCTAGAACAGGGGAAGAACGGGTTGAAGAGGCTAACAGATGGGCTGCCAAGAGGTGTGAGAGTTTTGTTTTTTTTTTTTTAAAGATTTTATTTATTTATTTGATAGAGAGAAACACAGCAGAGAAGGAACACTAGCAGGGGGAGCAAGAGAGGGAGAAGCAGGCTTCCCGCCAAGCAGGGAGCCCGACGTGGGACTCGATCCCAGGTCTCAGGGACCATGACCCGAGCCGAAGGCAGCCGCCCAACCAGCTGAGCCACCCAGGTGCCCCAAGAGGTGTGAGAGTTTTAAACACGAGCCTTCTTCCTTTTCTGCCACTCGGAAGCACGGAGGGACTGTTGAAGATCTTAAGCAGGGAAGTCCAAGGTTAGCTTGGAAGTTGTGCGCAAGATGGTGCCATGGGAGCGACTCTGTCAGGGAAGACCCAATTTCCCTAACTGTGCAGTAGTTCAGGCTATTAAGCTTGGAGAATGAAAATGTCTTTAATTTTAGTTTTCAAAGGAATAAATCTATAATAAACAGTCTTGTTACTCTGCAAAACCCCTGACACAATTCTTATTATAACGTAAGTGTTCCTGTCTGTTCTGATCAAAGACGTTTTGAAGGAAGAACCCACAGAATTTGCTGAGTGATTAGATAAGGAGTAAGGGGGAGAAGAGCGTGAAGGATGACTCAGAGGTTTGCTGTCTGTGAGACTAGGGGCCTTTTTTAGAAAGACTACCCATTCCAGAGACAAGAGGGAATTTAGGGAAGAAATATCAAGTCTGGTTGCACACTGGCTAAATGTCACCTGCCTTGTCAGGGGTCCATGTGTGCACAGATGTACAGCACGAGGTGGGCGTATGGGGAGACTGAGTCAGAGCCTGGATGAGACAGGGCTGCAGGCAAGGTGATCAAGGGAGAGAGTGTACTGAAACTCAAACAGACAAGCCCCCACATTTGAGTGAAGACAATAAAAGCAGAAGGAAAGGGAAATGGAAAAAGAAGAGGATAGAGCAATTTCCTGAAAGCCCAGGGATACCAAATTGTGAGCCAAAAACTCTCGTAGATGAGGCAACTGGTGTTCAGGGAAGTTAAGTAACTTGCCCCAAACCACAGGGCTTGCGGGGGTGGAACTGGGCTTAGGATCTTAGACTCCCTGTTACAGGGCTCAGGCATTGCCTCCTCCAGGAAGACTGCCCTGCTTACAATGTCAGACTCAGTCCCTTCCTCTATACTACCCCAAGTACTCCATGTATCTGTCAGTCCTCCAGTCCAAAAGATCTATTTCATATTCACATTCCAAACTCAGCTCACAATGATTCCCAACTAATTTTAACATGACCAAGGAAAAGCAAAAAACTTTTTATTGAGGTATTTTGCCATGCAGCTGCAAATGAGAGCAGTAGTACTGTGCAGAATAAGTGGTGTATTTTTAATTAGTTAGTTAATTTATTTATATTTTAAATTTTTTATTATGTTCAGTTCACCACCCCATGGTACATCATTAATTTTTGATGTAGTGTTCAGTAATTCATTAATTGCATTTAACACCCAGTGCTCATCAGCGCAGGAGCCCTCCTTAATACCCATCACCTGATTACCTCATCCGCCCACCCCCTCCCCTCTGAAACCCTCAGTTTGGTTCCTGGAGTCTAGAGTCTCTCATGGTTCGCCTCCCTCTCTGATTTCTCCCTCTCCAATTTTCCCTCCCTTCCCCTGTGGTCCTCCAATGCTATTCCTTATGTTCCAGGGATGAGTGAAACCATCTGATAATTGTCTTTCTCTGCTTGACTTACTTCACTTAGCCTAATCCCCTCCAGTTCCAACCATGTCGATGTGAATGGTGGGTATCCATCCTTTCTGATGGCTGAGTAATATTCCATTGTGTATATGTAAGTGGTGTATTTTTTAAAAAACAAAGTAGCAGACCCCTAGTTCTCATGAGGAAAGTTCATTCTCCAGGACCTCACTAATCAAGGTATTGGCACACTACCACAGATGCTGTGTTTGTTTTTTCTCACTAGCTAAAGGTTCAGCAGTTCCCAGTAAAGTGGCCTAATGTGTGGCATTTTCATCTGCCCTGCCTCTGGCTTCCCTGTGTGTGAGGAAAGGCTCAATGACCAACGGAAGTGTAATGCCTGAGTCACATAAGCAAATGTTTCTTTGCCAAGCCCTCATTTTCTGAGATTGTAGCAAATTTTTGCCAAAGTGGAGGAAGTGGTGGCAGGAGCCAGAAACTTATGTGGTGTGTGTGTGTGTGTGTGTGTGTGTGTGTGTGTGTGTGTGTGTGTGAGAGAGAGAGAGAGAGAGAGAGAGAGATGGGTGACAACATAACACAGGGACAGAGTGGGTGGCTTTGGCAATCAAGCTGACTTCATCTGACATTAGTCAGTCATTGCTGCCTTACTTTCTGTGTGGTCTGATTTTCAAACTGATCTGTCCCACACATTCCTCATTCATAAACCAGCTGTGATAGTATTACCCACCTCCTAGAGTTTCTGTGAAGGAGAAATGAGACAACATATGTAAGCATTTGATATGTGGCTGGGCACACAGTAAATACTCAATAAATATTAGCAATAATTGATGGCAATGACTGACATGAATGAACACTTCATAAACCAGAACCTGCCCACTTCTCATCTAATCTATAAAAAGGGGCATGTCATGATGCAGAAAAATCTGAAAAATCTATAAGAGAAGTCGAAAATTTCCAGAAGAGATGCTGATAGTGTTGAGATCATTCAGTTATTCTCCTTTCTCTTTCCCCACCCAGTGAAACATGTTCTTTGGCAAAGATTAGGTCATTTGCAAAGGTCCAGATTTGTTTAAACATTCTCCTCTTTCCCCTCCTTCACTATAGTCCATCTGGATTTTGTCTGCCTTGATTTATGATCTTTCAAATTAAGAAGCAGAATTATACTCATGAGAATCACACAAGGATCATGAGAGAAGAAAGAAATTTGTATGTGATCTTCTAGAACATACAAAACAGTGGCAGAAATCAAATTCGTGACTGTTTGGAGTAGGGAGTGCAAAAGGGTAAGGAGAACTACAAAAGGGCAAGAGGGAACTTTGGGGGGCAATGAAAATATTCTTTCTATATATTGATTGGGGTTGAGTTACATTACGTTTCCATACATCTATCAACACTCATCAGACTGAATAAATGTCCATCCATAGATGAATGGATAAAGAAGATGTGGTACCTATGTACAATGGAATATTATACAGCCACAAAAGGATGAGATTCTGCCATTTGTAACAACATGGATGGACCTAGAGGGTATTATGTTAAATGAAATAAGTCAAACTGAGAAATATGAATACCATATGATTTCACTTATATGTGGAATCTAAAAAAAAGGAATAAACAAAAAGCAGAATCAGAACTATAAACACAGAGAATAAACAGTTAGTTGCCAGAGGGGTAGGGGTGGGGAGATGGGCAAAATGTGTGAAGGGAAGTGGGAGATACAGGCTTCTAGTTGTGGAATGAGTGAGTCATGGGAATAAAATTCATAGGAAATACAGTCAATGATGTTGTAATAGTGCTGTATGGTGACAGAAGGTAGCTACACTTGTGGTGAACATAGCATAATGTATAAACTTGTTGAATCATTATGTTGCACCCCTAAAACTAACATCCAAAAAACTAAAAAGTATATCAACCATACTCAAGTAAAAAAAGTTAAATGTTTCCATTTGTAATTTGTAATTCCAGTCTGTAAGTCCATTTACGTAAATTACACTTCAATAAAGTTGATTAAAAAACCATAAAATGAATTCCAAGACTTCAGTTCTAGAGTTTGTGGACTTTAGCTACAAAACACCAAGTAAGTTATCATGCCAAGGAGAGCACAATCACACAAACTTCTCCCCTTTTTGCCCTCAAATTTAGTAAATCAGTTTTAAGTAATGTTAACCTTGCTTATGAGACAGTCTTAGCCTATATGGAACAAGATTAGTGGTTTTTGCTGACTTCCAAAAAACTGAATTATTACACATATACAAGGAAATTGATAGGACAAAAAAAAATTAAACATGTTAGATCAGCCTTTTGGTTTGGATGGTATAACTCTGGTTGTTTACTACATTCTGAGAGGCACAGGGTCAAATCAGAAAGCCCACCGTTACCTGACAACCATGGGCTCTTCCAGTGTGACTTTCCACCAAACAAGAACCAAGGAGGTGCCATTTATCCATATAGTGTCCATCCCAGCCTGCTCTTACACTCCATCTGAGGAGCTAGTGAGGTCTTCAAGCTAGTGACGAGAGTTTCTGGCCCTTTTGCAAATGACCTCCCGTTTGCTCAGTGAATCCCCACTAAATCTTGTGCCAGGATAATGTGGAGGATGGAAGTGATGACAGCAACAGTTAAGATATGTGCAAGAAACTTTATGGCCTCTGGGTCATATTTCACTGACATCCCAGTTAACGTGCAGATCCAGTCTGTGAGCTAGATGTTAGGACCATCTCCCAAGCGAATTTTAAGCATTGCCTAACTAGTCCAAAGTCATACATCTGGTAGTGATGGGGGCTAAACTTGAACCCAGATCATCTGACCTCAGATTTGGTGCTTTGTGTATCAGGCCACACATACTTCACAACATACTACAAACTGAAAAACTGGCCCCTGTAGGCACCAGGGCTCACTTGGCACCAGAATTTTCACTACTGTTGCCAGAGGCTACTAACTGGCTCAGATATCTCTTCTTTTTTAAGATTTTATTTATTTGACAGAGAAAGACACAGTGAGAGAGTGAACACAAGCAGGGGAAGTGGGAGAGGGAGAAGCAGGCTCCCTGAGTCAAAGGCAGAGGCTTAACCCTCTGAGCCACCCAGGCACCCCCGACATCTCTTCTTAATAATGTCTACCATTTCTATTAATTCAGAATTTTCAAACAACAATGTGATGAATTAAGAATAATTGCACCTATACTTCAGAGTGTACTGTGTCCACACTCCTAGTTAACTTAAATGTAGATACATATAAATAAATTTAAATGTAACACAAAAACACACAAATATAGGTATAACTATAGTGTGCTTTTGATGTTAATTACCAACCCCAGTTTGCTTCCTTAGATGTTTTCTATGTTCTGGTTAATTTCCCCAGAGTCATTATCAGTCCTCCTTCAGGGGCAGCAGTGTGGTTAAAAAAACTGTCATTTTGTCGCCTCACTAAGGTTTTGCCCTTTAACTGTTTCATCCCCATGTAAATAGAAGTTATGTTTAAAATGGTCATTTATTTCATTGTTCATTGTTTTTCGCAAAGATTTTTTTTTAGGAGACTAGCCTAAGGAGGTAATTCACAATATAGAAAAAAGATCTTAAGCAGAAAAGTTACACTATGTAAAAAGCAGAAAAGTTACACTATGTAAAAAGAAAATTTAGAATGTACTTAAATGCCATTGTATTTGGGGAGCAGCTGGGTGGCTCAGATGGTTAAGCCTCCAACTCTTGATTTTGGTTCCGGTCATGATCTCAGGGTCCTGGGATCAAGCCTCAGGTCGGGTCCATGCTCAGCACGGTTGGAATCTACTTGACTATCTCTCACCTCCTGCCCCTCCACACCCCCATAATAAATAAATAATTTTTTAAAAAATGTATTTGACAGAGAGAAACACAGCGGAGAGGGAACACAAGCAGGGGGAGTGAGAGAGGGAGAAGCAGGCTTCCTGCGGAGCAGGGAGCCCGATGTGGGACTCGATTCCGGGTCTCCGGGACCATGACCTGAGCCGAAGGCAGTCGCTTAACCAACTGAGCCACCCAGGTGCCCCGATAAATAAATAATTTTTTTAAAAAATACCGGTATACTTGGTTAAATACCTTTTAGGACACATGTTCACATTGTTAAATGTTATATGATTATTTAGAGTTATGTATACAAATAAATTTGTAATATTATGAAATATTTTCTTTTTTTGTTTTTCTCCTATTTCCCATATTAGGTGTATGTTACTATTCATTCTAGAAATCTTTATTTTCATTTTAAAAGAAATCCTGTCAGCTGATTCAAGATCATAATTGCAAAGTAGTTGATTATTCTGGGGTATACATTGTTTGACTCTAGTAATGTGAACTCATTTTTTTAAAAAGCAGGTATACTACTTGAGTTGCTTACAATTTAGCTGCATTTCAATAATATCTGTTCCATAATTTCTAGAGAAATCCTTCTCCTTGGTTTCCTAGAGTTGAGAATTACTCTAGATTTAATTTTTTCATTTAACCCCTTTGGCTCCTACGGGGTAGTCACCTGGATGCTCTCTATTTGGGAAGGGTCCTTGGGGTCCAACTGCTTTACACAGCTTTTCAACCTGTTCTCCTATTTTCAAACCCTCAGCCCCATCTTCAGAGGTTCTTGGTGCCTCCAACTTCTCAGCTTCTCTGAGGTTCTTCAGCATGAATGATGGGCTTCTCCCTCTGCAGGCACTTAGGTTTCTCCTCTCTGCTAAATCAGTAACCATTCAAACAACTTCCTGCATCTCCTTACCCATTGTTATTCTCTTGTGTTCCTATGCCTTTGAAAACATTACTGTCATTTTAGTGGAATTTGGGGGAAAATAGAAATAAACTTCAATATTCATTTTCCATCATTTTAAGCCAGAAGTCCCTGTCAATATATGGATAGATGATAGATAGATAGATAGATAGATAGATAGATAGATAGATAGATAGATAGATAGATAGACAGCTTAATCATCTCATGTGATGCTATTACCAACTAAAGAACAGAGACCAATTTATCAGTCAATATTTATTTAGCATCTGGCTAGGAACTTTGAGAAAAACTGGATGTCAGCTTAAAATGCAAAACAGAGGCATAAGCTGAAAATATTTTATTCTTAGAGAAAAAAATACATTTGGCAAGTAAGGCAAACTGTAAATCAACTCTTCCCTCTTAAATGGCTTGGGGAGTGGGCTGTTCTTATCCCCAATATTACCTAAAATGCAAACCAGAGAGGGAGACAAACCATAAGAAATCTTAACTCTAGGAAACAAACTGAGGGTTGCTGGAGGGGAGGTGGGCAGGGGGTAGGGTACCTGGGTGATGGGCATCAAGGAGGGCATGTGATGTGACCAGCACTGGGTGTAACATGCAACTGATGAATCACTGAGTTCTACCTTTGAAACTAATAATATGCTATATGTTAATTACTTGATTTTAAATTAAAAAATAAAAATAAAAATAAATGAAATGCAACAAGTTGCATCAATACTTGTCCTCTGAAAAGTCCACTGACTCATGAACTATAAAAGAAAACCATGATGGGCACAGGGTGATATATGGAATGTCAAATCACTGTATTGTGCACCTGAAACTAATATAATTCTGTATGTTAATTAACTGGAATTAAAAACTTAAAAAGAAAGAAAGAAAGTCTTCAAGGTCTGGCCGTGTTTCTCAATAGAATGACAAAAAAAAAAAAAATGTTAATTCAAAGTCCAGGGTCTGGGGCACCTGGGTGGCTCAGTCCTTAAGCATCTGCCTTCGGCTCGGGTCATGATCCCAGGGATCCCGGATCGAGCCCCGCATCTGGCTCCCTGCTTGGCGGGAAGCCTGCTTCTCCTTCTCTCACTCCCCCTGCTTGTGTTCCCTCTCTAGCTGTGTTTCTCTCTGTCAAATAAATAAATAAAATCTTAAAAGAAAAAAAACAAAGTCCAGGGTCTAATGGATGTAGCAGTGCTTCAGGGAGTAGATGGGACTAGTTTTTATGCATTTACTTCACAGCTATTCATCATGCCCCCAGTTTGTGCCAGGAACTGGGCTGGCTGGCCCTTTGATGGGAGTATTTCCTATGGATAAAGTAATAGGGCTCCATGGGGAGCCTTCCTTCTCTAAGGCACTCAATCCTTGAGAGTTGCCAGGGATCACAGGTGCTCAATCTGGGCACAGAGCACTAAAGTTTTTGCTTCTGGTTGAAGTTTACACCATTCCAAATATGTGATGAGTCTAAGCTTCCAAAAGGGAGTTCCAAATTAAGAATATTTCTGGGATGATAACAGCATATACTTAACAAACAAATCAAATTCTTCGAGAAATGCCAGTAGTTTTAATCTAGTAGCTCAAATGATGTAGCTATCTATTCCTCATGGACCAAGACCAAAATGTCTAAAAGAAATGTGAGTTCTAGTGGAGATTATGCCATTTGAAGTCAATTTCATCCTTATTTCTTCAAGCCAAAATCCAACTGATCATTTCCAGAGCAGGAGTCCCTCAAAGTCCCACCAATTATGGGTAGCAGCAATGTTTGAATTGAAGAAAAGCTGGATATGGATAGGTTTTACCAAAGAAGTCTTTTCTGCTGTGAAAGATCCATAATGTCCAGTGTATTTTCCAGATGTGCAGGTAAAGTAGGCAGATGTTCTCAGCTGGCAACCTGCAGACTGGACCAATGCTCCAGGTGCACTCCTGCCTCCACTTGGGCCCCCGATCCCATCTTACTTCTGTTCTAGGACATTCTTCTAGCAATTCTCTTCCTTCTTGCCTGCATCCGTAGCTTTTTCTCTCAGTTGGATCTTTCTAGTAGCAGATTCTGTTGTCTCTACCTCCAAAAACATTGCAAATCTGACTCTCCCCCTACCAGTCTTGTCATTTCTAGCTAGAGTTTCTATAGTAGCATGGTCTTGGGTCGTCTCGTTCCTTCCCTGACTCTCTGGAAGTATGCTTTCAACATGGCGAGCACAGAGCTCCTCCTCAGCTCCAATGGACCAGTGGTTCCCCATCTCACCCAGGATAAGGGCCCAGACCTTCACTGTGGCCGACAAAGACCCAGGAGGATCCTGATCTCCTTACTTCTCCCTTCATCTTTCCAGACTCTTCCTTGAGGTGTCACTGCATCTGCTGCCCTGGCCTCTTTAAACTCACTGGGCAAGTCCTATCTCAGAGACATTTGTTGTTCTCTTTCATGTGAATATGAAAGTAATTATCCAAGTGGCTGGCTCCTGCACCTCCCTAAGGATTTACTCAGACCTTTCTTTCTCAGGAAGGCTTTTCTCTGCTACTCTATTTAATATTGCAGTCCACTCCAACATCATTCATCCCACAGTCCTGCTTTCTACATCTTTCACGCTTGTGTCCCCAACTAACAGACTATATATTTTCCTCATTCCCTTTGTTTATTTTATGAGTTCCCATTCTTGAGAGTAAACTTCATCCAAATATTCTCCCAGACAAAAACAGTGATTTTTGTCTCCTCTACTCACTGCAAAGTCTGTACATGGTAGGTACTCAACACATATCAGTGAATAAATGAATTCATGCACAGGGTTTTTTAAATCTGGAAATTTCTCATAAAACGCCATGTTCCTAGTCCTTCCGGACCTGTCAGAAGATTAGTCAACAGGGTGACTTCCTGGACTGGCTCAGCGCTGTTTCCCTTGGTTGATACCTGCTCTCTGCCACTCCCATTGTCTTTCATCTGCTGATGAAGGTATCTTCCTGATTCTACAGCAACACCCACTTCCATCCTACTCTTGTTGATAAGGGAATAATACTTTCTCTTTTTCTTTCTTTCTTTTCAACAAAGACAATTTTTGAAGTAGCAAGAAGGAAATTAAGGGAAAAAATTTCAAGCTGAGCATTTCTGTGCTCCATGCATTCTGTTCAGGATCTTCTTTCATGGCCTTGAGAACACACACACTGACCTCTATCTCATATTTTCATAGAACTCTCTCCTGAGTTCCAGACTCACAGAACCACTACTTAATAGAGACCGTGGCTGGGAAGTTTCACAATCATCTTGACTCTATCCTGTGAAAATATTATTTGCATCTCCCTCCCTAACCAGCAACTCTCACCTCTTCATCTTCATCCTCCAATCAAAATTCTGTCTCTCCCAGTGTTTCTAATTATAATTAATGGCCCCCACAGAACACCAAGTAAATATGGACCAGACTCCTGTAGTCGTCATGGAATTCCTGTACTTATCTCTCATTTTCAATGTATATTTCCACCACCAAGTCCTAGGAGTTCTGCCTTACTAATCTTCTATTCTCCTCTCTCCCTTTTCCTTCACCACATAAGTGTTTTTGTTTTGTTTTGTTTTTTCTTTTGTAATAATCTCTTAACTGATTTTCTGGCCTTGAGTTCTCCCAACCCTCCTCCCTACTCTTCTCATCCATGTTGCCAGGGTTGAAAAAATTATGTAAAAACCTACACCTAAAAAAATTATGTAAAATCCTACATAGCCTTGACTTTCTATAGATTAGAATCCAAACTTCTTCACATGGCATTCAAGGCCCATCAGGATCAGCTCCCTCCATACCTTCCTGTTGATACAATCTGCTGCTTCCCTTCACACACCCTGTGCTAAAGCCCAGCTAAACCTCTGGTTCTTCCTGTATGCTGTGCTCTTTTCCACCTCAACTACTAGGGCCTTACCTAAGATTTTCTTACTTCAGGATGCAGGCTAACTGTCGTCAGCTTCAGGAAATTCTCCTGGCCTCCCCATTGAGACATTCATAACACTTTGTACGATATTCTATCACAGCCTTTAACAAAGATCTGTAATTATTTCTGCCAGTAGACCATAGCCTCTCAAGGAAAAAGATGGGAAATTAATCACCTTTATGTCCCTAGCAACTAACTTTAGCTAGCAGTGCCTGATGTCTAGGATATACTCAAGAAATTATGTGAGTGACTCTGTCGAGGACAGAGATTTGTTTCCATTCTCTCTCCTTTCATTAGAGCTTTGTTTCAGGGCTTGTGTACATAGTAGCCATGAACTCACAGGCTTATAATGATAATATATCAGATTACTGAGCCATAAATTAATGATTATATGTCTCTCAGTCGTTCCTAAGAATTGTGAGCCACAAGGACCCGGGTGCAGTACATTATATATTTTGTCGTAATATATTACAGGGCTGTAAAAACAAGTAAACCAGTCTGTCAGGCAGAAGAGCAGTAAGGGAGAGTCTCAAACTAGAGTGAGCTCAACAGGCAGGAAACATGACCTAAAGAAAATATACAAGCAAGGGAACTAAATATATGCCATTTACAAGATGCTAAATCATTTTCTATTTAAATTTTTCTTCTTAAAGGAAAAGTTAAAAATATCAACCCAACCTTCTGAGTTCTGTGGTTTCTGTTAGTAAATAACATGTTTGTTCTGCACTGTAGTTTCAGATAATTTCTCTTCCATCCATGCGTACGAGTGTTTCCCTGCCCCGATGGAGATCGGTCCATTCAGCAACACTGTCCCGTGGCTTTTGCTCAATGTCAGCTGCAGACCTCTCTTCACCATAGCTCTTTATTTGTTGAAGACTTTGGCATCCTCACAGGCTTCTTCTCCATCCAACATCCACCCATTTTTCTGCATGATATCATATCCATGTTTGACATTCTGGACATTTATTTCCTTGACATAATTTATTTCCAATGACTTTCTTCTATTGCACCCACCCCTTCCCACAGACACACCCTGGGACTTATCGTCACGTGGAATTGCTCCACTCAAAAATATTTTTTCAGACATCAGACGCTGAACATAAGCTTGAATCAATCTCTCTCAAATCTCCAACTCACTGATCCCTCTACTTTCTACCCCCTCTCAGCTTCTGTCTGTCTTCATTTCTTCCTTTCCTGATGGATGGTCTCTGGCCCATTACTTCTCCATTTTTCTTTCCAGCACCCTTAACTTTCACACCCTGTTGTTCTTCCACTGTACCTGCCTGGCCAAGTACCAAAGCTCCACAGACACTACTCCTCCTTGTTGCCTGCATCTACCTCTTCGGATGATCTGCTGGAGAAAATAAGACACCCAACGGACATCAAGCCATCTGAACTGAAGAACCAGCACTGTGTTTCTTCATCAACTCCCTGCAATCCTCAACCTCACCTATTTCCTACTTCTTCTACTTTTCTCAAATAATTATCCCTCTCCCCAACAGGTCACCCCTCACTTTCAGTAGAGGATATTCCCTTCTAATTAACAGCTACCCCAACAAACACACCCTCCACAGTTCACTCTGCCAGTGTTTTAGAAAAGGAAAACCTCTGTTTCTTGAGGCCCTGGAGGCAGCTTTATTGCATTACTGCTTCTTCTCCTCTCTCCCAGCTCTGCCCAGAGAAAGCATCTCTTAGCTGACAGTCACCTCCTAGAACACATGGACATGGCCTCCTCAAAGTCATGCTAGGTTTCAGCAGAGGGGTGAATGTGGGGCAGGCCACACTTTCTTTTTTTCTTTCTAAAAGTTTTTTTCATCCATTTATTCCCTGTAATATTATCATGTAAAGTTATCCCCATATGGGGTGCCTGGCTGGCTCAGTGGGTAGAGCATATGACTCTTGATTTCAGGGTTTTGAGTTTGAAACCCACATTGGACATAGAGCCTATTGACAAAAAATAAAATATAAAAATGCAGACAAAGCTATCCTGATACATCAAATTTTTCTGAAGAGATGGGGGTACATTTAGCGATCCCATGATGTAAGAGGAAATTAAAAGGACAAGCAAAAACAAAATTAATAATAACAGAAACACTTGGGTAAACATAATCATAACCATAGTTCAAGAGAAAACAAGAAAAAGGTAAAATTATTCACAATTGTGCCCTTGAGGATGGACCCTATTAAATAGTATCAGCCCCTTGTCCTCTAGAGTTACCCGTGAGAGGTCCTGCTTCTATTTAAACCTCTGCAGTGTGAATATCTATCCCAATTTAAGTAAATTCCATGACCTCCAGTTGCGGTTTGATCTGGCCCTAGGATCCAGTCTTCTAACCTCCAGGCAATGCTTGTAAGGGAATGAGTAGAAAGAGCAATTGTCTGGGCGCCTGGGTGGCTCAGTCATTAAGCATCTCCCTCAGCTCACACCATGATCCCGGAGTCCAGTGTTCGAGCCCCACATCCAGCTCCCTGCTTGGCAGGAAGCCTGCTTCTTCCTCTCTCACTCCCCCTGCCTGTGTTCCCTCTCTAGCTATGTTTATCTCTGTCAAATAAATAAAATCTTTAAAAGAAAAAGAAAGAGCAATTTTCAGGTCCAGGAAGAAAGAGACATGTCTGCCTTGCTCTTGAAACACAAGACCTACCACAGAACTTGAGAGAGAGTTAAGATTTCAATAAATATTGGAGACAACAGAAGAGAGAACAGAGGAAGAAAGTATAAATGAAGGCAAGATGTTGACTTCGCCTAAGTCGTGCTTTGGGTATTCTTGTATCTTCTTCTGACAAATGCAGGTCATCTTTAACTTCATCTCCTTTTCATTAGCCTCTCATCTATGTCTTTAGAGTTCAGGTGGGCCTTCTAAAATGCCCATTCATTCTTGGGCCTGAAGCTCTTGGTCCACCTATGACTAGCAGAATAAGTGTGGATTATGTCATGTATCCATTATCCCTGCAGGGTGCTATGTTTCTGATGCTTACCCATAAGCCTATATTCAATGGCAAGTTAATATTTATTTTAGCAGCAGGAAACAACTTAATGTTAACATTCCTTGTAATTTATGTGGACTACTCCCTCCCTATTATCCTATAAAAGCACATCCTCATTAAAGAAGCTTACAATACCAAAAGGCAGTAGTTTTTACCCATTTCTTGCCAGTAGGTAAGCTGGCATGGAAGAGAGAGAAGGAGTTGGTAAGAAATAAAAACAGAACCCAGAACTTTTTGACTCCCCGCTTGTTCTAACTGCAAACCCAGAATGCCCTACCCTCTGCCCCCCAACTGTGGCCTACCAGGACCTATGCGGAAATAAGCAAACAACTTTTTAGCTTAAAGCCACCTGAGTCCAGCTCTATCAGAGACAGACACAGAGAATCATTCCCTTTAAAGAGGGATTTCAGGACTTTGGACTTTCCAGCATCTCTATTTCCTGATGATCTTACTCTCTCCAACCAGTTTGGCCTCAGTTTCAGGAACTCTCCTCCAGCTTAAAGACCATTTTTGGCCTCAGTTCCACGTGGGGCCCTGTATGTAATTGATATAATGTATAATAATAGATTTGACACCAGTTTCACATCACCAACAGGTGGCTTTAAGCTAAAAATATTTCACATGTAAGTATGTCAAGCTAACACATAATCTGTGCACACGCTCAAGAAAGGGTGCTATTGGATCTATTGGAGAACACACACAATGGTGTAACATGAATCAAGAAGTTTCTTGGGCCAGCGTGTGAGACCTTATACAAGGTTTTATAGTCCCTCAAGTTCAGTCTGAACAAGTGGTCTCCAACCCAAGACTTTAACTCTTTTTGAATATCAGAATCTAGATCCTTGTATAATTGTAGTTTTACTTTTTAGAATCTTTTAATTAAAAAATACATATAATGATTTAAAAAGTTACCATGAATTCAGAAATGTTAAGATTTATTTTAGTGTTTTTATATATACTCTTGTAAATATTTGTATAATTTTGTAAGCATCATTTTATTAATTTGTCAGAAAATGGCTTCACCAAGCACTAAGATCCAAAGACATGTTTACCATATCCATAGCCTCTCATCTGGCTCTTCTTTTCCTCCTCCCATGCTGAACCCTTTCTTTTCTTCTTCTTTCTGGCCTATATTATCTCTGAGAGCCATCCTCCACCCCAATTACTAAAATACATTCTCTCTCATTTCTTTTCATTGTACACATCCTTCCGTATGTTCTTTGGAGCTCGGTTAGTTCAGATTGAACAATCTTTATTGAGTACTCATGTGGCAGCTACTATCCTAGGCACATTGATGCCTTCATTACAAGTAATCTTCACATACGTCTTCTCAATAACGCTTTGAAGATGCTATTTATTACCACCACTTTACATAGAAGGATACTGATGACTTGGTCAGGTTGCCAAGTTTTTAATTAGAAGATCCCAAATGCATCTCCAAGGAAGGCCTCTGGTTTCTCCACCATATAGTACATGCTATGATACATACATCTGGTTGCTTTCTGCACGTATGTGGATCACACGTCATGTACCATTTGCTTTATGTCGATGTCTCTTTTAGGTGCTGGATTAGGGCAATAAGAACATGTTCCACATGTTCATCAAATAAGTAAAATAAAGTAATGGATTTTCTTAAACATGACTAAGCACACCGAAAAGTGATATTTTTACCTTGAATGCAAATGTAATTTCTCCATTTAAAAAAGTTAGTCAAGTATATTTCCCCTTCTCCACATAATAAGGATTTACTACATAGATCCTTATTAACAGAGCCATTGAATAAAAGCAGTCAAAATCAAATTACAGAGATCCAATAGTTATTTCAAATTCAGTGCCTACTGAACCTTGCGGGGAATATGCTGGCCTCTGTGGAAGTCTTCGTAACCAGGCAAACATGACATTGCTATGGCATTGTCTCTTGGAACAAAATAAGGCCCTAAGGTCTTTGGGGAGCTGAGGCCACTTTGGACTTCAGATCAAATTGGAGTCGTCTGAAGAAGCCAACCATAAAGTATACCACAGGTGGAGTATAGGCTCACATAGGCACTTACACACCTGCAGGGATAGATGCTTGGTTTCCTCTGCTACTCTTCTAGGTGTGTGACAGGCTCTTCTTATTGGTTGCCTACTTTGTCTTTTGACAGAAGAGTAGAGCTTCGACTTTAAATATTTATTTTGGAAAGCAAGATTGACTTTCAAAAATAGAATAGACAACTAAAACGAAAGGAAATAAGACCAAGAGGTAAAAACCTTGTTTCTTCTGGCATGGAGGGAAGCTTGAGCGTGGAGAAGTCTGACAGAGAACTGAGAAAACACCAGAAGCATGTAAGAAATGGGTGTGATGACAACAGTGAAAGCACTTGGACATCTGAAGTTGGAAATCATTGTTCAGGCATGAGCACCTTTGGAGACACATTGATAGGGCCATGGTACTGACAACTTTTAAGCCCACGTGAAAATGGTGCCAGGAGGAAAGAAAGGGAGTATTTCTGCACAGCTGAAATTTTTATTTTCCTCTGAAGTGAGATTATCCTAGTTCCCAAGCACTTCTGACCTTGGCACAGAGTCTTGGGCTGAGAATCAACAAATGTGAGTTCTAGTATTGGAGCTCACAGTAACAAGTAAGCTTACTTTAGGAAGGTCAAAGAATAATGGAATTATAGCCTTGAAATAAATTTCAAAATTTTCTTTTTTTTTTTAAAGATTTTATTTATTTATTTGACAGGGAGAAACAGAGCTAGAGAGGGAACACAAGCAGGGGGACTGAGAGAGAGAGAAGCAGGCTTCCTGCCGAGCAGGCAGCCCGATGTGGGACTCCATCCCGGGTTTCCGGGATCATGACCTGAGCCGAAGGCAGTCGCTTAGCCAACTGAGCCACCCAGGCGCCCCCAGAATTTTCTTAATACATCACTTTCTTTTCCAGCAGCTAAAATGGAGCTGGGACCTTTCTGTGCTTGGATTTTCCACCCCGTCAAATGCATTCATCATTCTCCTATCTCCATCACAGAATTGTGGTGATGGTCCGATGAGCGAGGTGTGAGAGTGGCTCATCCCTGTGATCTCATTTTTCCCTGGATTCCTGTGTTAGTTACTGTGATTGCCATCCTCCCATCCCCCCTTTCTTCTTCCCTCCCTCCCTTCTCTCCTTCCTTCCTTTTTCTAAGGGCCTCGTCTTATTCCTTATACTGTACTGGTCTACCTTTGATCTTACCTTGATTCTGAAGGCAAGGAGTTATATATTAGATAGTAGAGAGCCTGAAACAAATTTGTTGAGCATATACTAACAATTGAAATCTACTATGTAATTACAATGCACCAGGCACTGGGCTTCTATACACAACAAATCTTTGGAAGTGGGTAACATTGATCTTCCTTTTCCATCTAAGGAGACTGGGAACCAGAGAAGTTAAGTGGCTCTCCAAGAACACACAATTAGGAAATAGTGGAGGAGGAACTGATTCAGATATCTCTGTCTCCGAAGCCCTTATTTTTGTCCATGCAAAAAGGCTTGATTAAATTAAACATGGTTTTGAAATATTAGGCATAATTATGACAACTCATGAATTTCCCTTTGGGACCAAGGAGATAAAGTGCAGGAAAAATCAGGAGGAAGCAAAGAAAAAAGGATCCTTTTGATATTATTGAAAGCAAAAGTCAGAGAACCGGAAAAACCATTCATACATCTCATACTCCCAAGGATACTGAACAGGAAATTTTGTTCAGCCTTATCTTCTACCCCTTACTTCAGCCTAGCTACCGGCCTATAATATATGTTCTCTGACTCCTTTTTTTTCATACCCAAATGAGGGATGACTTAAAAATTTTTAGATCCCTTAAATTTAATCACTGTCCAAATCTTCCATTTTACATACTTCAGATTGTCTTACTTCTTCTTTCTCTCTGGTGGGACAGTGCAGTGGGCTCAGTCGGGCACTGGTTCTCAAGGCTGGATTCCATAATGAGTGGAAAGCTACAAGCCATGTCCTCAGGGAGCACTTGAACCCTGTTCTATGCAGCTTCTTTGCTTTCATGAGGCACTGGCCACCAAGGATACCTGGCATTAAAAACAGCTGCAGTTTTAAATGGCAAATCCTCCAGGAAAAGACTGTGTTTATACCTTTCTCAGATTTTTCTACAATTTTAACTCTTTTTCGGCCCCTACTCTTTAAATTACACTTTGTTGGAAAAAGGCAAATTTCACCAGAAGAAAACTCTGAAGAACAAGTGGTCCGAGTAGGTAAAATAGGAACCACTCTGGTATATATATTTTTTTAATTATGCTATGTTAGTCACCATACAGTACCTCATTAGTGTTTGATGTAGTGTTCCATGACTCACTGTTTGCGTAGAAGACCCAGTGCTCCATGCAATATGTGCCCTCCTTAATACTCATCACCTGGCTCACCTGTCCCCCCCCACCCCATCCCCTTTAAAACCCTTAGTTTCTTTCTGGGTGTCCATAGTCTCTCATAATTCACCTTCCCCTCTGATTCCTCCCCTTCATTTTTCCCTTACTTCTCCTAGTGTCCTCCAGGCTATTCCTTATGTTTCCACAAATAAGTGAGACCATATGATAATCGACTTTCTCTGTTTGACTGATTTCACTTAGCATAATCGCCTCCAGTCCCATCCATGTTTCCTCCAGTCCTATTCATGTTGATGCAAAAGTTGGGTACCCATCCCTTCTGATGGCTGAGTAATTTTCCATTGTGTATATGGACAACATCTTTATCCATTTATCTGTTGAAGAGCATCTCGGCTCTTTCCACAGTTTGACTATTGTGGACATTGCTGCTATAAACATTGGGGTTCATATGGCCCTTCTTTTCACTACATCTGTATCTTTGGGGGTAAATACACAGTAAGTAGTGCAATTGCTGAGTCATAGGGTAGCTCTATTTTTAATTTTTTGAGGAATCTCCAAACTGTTTTCTAAAGTGGCTGCACCAACTTGCATTCCCACCAACATTGTAAGAGGGTTCCCCTTTCTCTACAACTTCTCCAACATTTGTTGTTTCTTGTCTTGTCAATTTTTGCCATTATAACTGGTATAAAGTGGTATCTCAATGTGGTTTTGATTTGAGTTTCTCTGATGGCTAATGATGATGAGTACCATTTCGTGTGTCTGTTAGCCATTTGTATGTCTTTGTTCATGTTTTCTGCCCATTTTTTGACTCGATTATTTGGTTTCTGGGTGTTGAGTTTGAGAAGTTTTTTATAGATTTTGGATATCAGCCCTATGTCTGTAGAGTCATTTATAAGTATCTTCTCCCATTCCATGGGTTGCCTCTTTGTTTTCTTTGACTATTTTCTTGGCTGTGCAGAAGATTTTTATCTTGATGAAGTCCTCAAAGTTCATTTTCGCTTTTGTTTCCCTTGCCTTTGGAGATATATCTTGAAAGAAGTTACTGTGGCCAATGTCGAATAGGTTACTACCTATGTTCTCTCTAGGATTTTGATGGATTCCTGTCTCACATTGAGATCTTTCATCCATTTTGAGTTTTTTCATTGTGTATGGTGTAAGAGAATGGTTGAGTCTCATTCTTCTGTATATAGCTGTCCAATTTCCCCAACAACATTTATTGAAAAGACTATCTTTTTTCTGTTGGATATTTTTTCCTGCTTTGTTGAAGATTATTTTACCATAGAGGGTCCATATCTAGGCTTTCTATTTTGTTCCATTGGTCTATGTGTCTGTTTTTGTGCTAGTACCATGCTGTCTGGGTAACCACAGCTTTGTAATATAGCTTGAAATCAGGCAACGTGATGCCCCCAGCTTTGTTTTTGTTTTTCAACATTTCCTTGGTGATTCAGGGTCTTTTTTGGTTCCATACAAATTTAAGGATTGTTTGTGCCAACACTTTCAAAAATGCCATTAGTATTTGGCTGGGAGTGGTGCTGAAAGTATATATTGCTCTGGGTAATATAGACATTTTAGCAATGCTTATTCTTCCAATCCATGAGCATGGAATGTTTTCCATATTTTTGTGTTTTCTTTGATTTCTTTCATGAGTATTCTGTAGTTCTTAGAGTATAGATCTTTACCCCTTTGATTAGGTTTATTACAAGGTTTCTTATGGGTTTTGGTGCTGTTGTAAATGGAATTGATTCTCTAATTCCTCTTCCTACAGTTACATAGTTAGTGTATAAGAAAGCAACTGATTTCTGGCACTGAATTGCTGAATTGCTGTATGAGTTCTAGTAATTTGGGGGTGGAGTCTTTTGGGATTTTCACATAAAGTATCATGTCATCTGTAAAGAGAGAGAGTTTGACTTCTCCTTTGCCAATTTGAATATATTTTATTTCTTTTTGTTGTCTAATTGCTGTTGCTAGGACTTCTGGTACTATGTTGAACAATAGTGGCAAGTGTGGGCATCCTTGTCATGTTCCTGATCTCAAGGGAAAGGCTCTCAGCTTTTCCTCATTGAAACTGACATTCACTGTGGGTTTTTCATAGATGGATTACATGAAATTGAGGAATGTTCCTTTTAGCCTTATACTCTGAAGAGTTTTAATCAGAAAAGGATGCTGTATTTTGTCACATGACTTTTCGACATCAATTGAGAGGACCATGTCGTTCTTGTCTCTTCTCTTATCTATGTATTCTATCACATTGATTGATTTGCAAATGTTAAACCACCCTTGCATCCCAGGGATAAATCCCAGCTGGTCATGGATAATCCTTTTAATGTACTGTTGGATCCTCTTAGCTAGGATCTTATTGAGAATTTAGGCATCCTTGTTCATCAGGGATATTGGTCTGAAATTTCCTTTTTTGATGGAGTTTTTGTCTGGTTTTGGGATCAAAGTAATGCTGGCCTCATAGAATGTGTCTGGAAGTTTTTCTTCTGTTTCAACAGAAGTTTTTCTTCTGTTTCAACCAACACAAAGCTGTTTTGAAACAGCTTCAGGAGAATAGTTATTATTTCTTCTTTGAATGTTTGGTAGAATTCCCCAGGGAACCCGTCAGGTCCTGGACTCTTGTTTTTTGGGAGGTTTTTGATTACTACTTCAATCTCGTTACTGGTTTTTTGGTCTGTTCGGGTTGTCAGTTTCTCCTTGTTTCAGTCTTGGTAGTTTATACATTTCCAGGAATGCATCAATTTCTTCTAGGTTGCCTAATTTGTTGGCATATAGCTATTGATAATAATTTCTGATAATTTTTTTTATTTTCATGGTGTTAGTACTGATCTCTCCCCCTTTCATTCATAATTTTTTTAATTTGGGTCCTTTTTCTTTTCTTTTGGGTAAGTCTGTCCAGTGGATTATTGATCTTATTAATTCTTTCAAAAAACCAAATTCTAGTTTCATTGATGTGTTCTATTGTATTTCTGGTTCTAATTCATTGATCTCTGCTCTTATCTTAATTATTTCCCTTCTCATGCATGAGTTAGGTTTAATTTATTGTTGTTTTTCTAGATCCTTAAGATATAAAGAAAGTGGGTGTATTTGGGATTTTTCTATCTTTTTGAGTGAGGCTTGGATGACCATGTATTTCCACTTAGGACCACCTTTGCCATATCCCATAGGTTTTGGACCAATGTGTCTTCATTTTCATTGTTTTCCATGAATTGTTTAAGTTTGTTTTTTATTTCCTGGTTGACCTAAACATTCTTGAGTAGGATTGTCTTTAGTTTCCAAGTGTTTGGATTTCTTCCAAACTTTTTCTTGTGATTGAGTTTTAGTTTCAAAGCATTGTGGCCTGAGAATATGCAGAGAATCAGTCTTTTGGTATTGGTTGAGACCTGATTTGTGACCCAGGTATGTGATCTATTCTGGAGAAAGTTCCATGTGCACTTGAGAAGAGTGAGTATTCTGTTGTTTTAGGGTGGAATGTTCTGTATATATCCATGAGGTCCAGAAGAAAGCAGGGGGTAGTAATCAAAGGGAGCAAAGTTTTAGTGATACAAGATGAATAAGTCTTAGAGATCTACTGTACAGCAAAATGAATAATAATACTCTATTGTATGCTTGAACATTTGGTAAGGGGGTGGATCTTAGGACAGGTGATCTGATAACACACATGCAAACTAATAATAAGTAAAAAAGATGGGAGGAAATGTTTAGAGATGATGGGGGTGTTTATGGCATAGATTGTGGTGATAATTTCATGGGTCTATACTTATCTCCAAATTGAAAAAGTTGAATATATTAGATATGTACAGCTTTGCTATATCAATCATACCTCAGTAAAGTAGTTGAAAAATTATTTCATTGAGAATGAGTCTCTTTAAGAAACAAAACAAATAACCAAAAAAAGATACAAACAAAAAAGCAGACTCTTAAATACAGAGAACAAGCCAGCGATTGCCAGGGGGAAGAGGGAGATGGATGAAATAGACAAAGGAAATTAAGAGTACACTTATCATGATTTTAATGTACTGTTGGATCCTCTTAGGATAATTAATAGACTGTTGAATCATTATACTGTACACCTGCACCTAATATAATACTGTATGTTAATTATACTTCAATTTTTAAAGAGTTACCAACTACCCTATGTAAGATAAATAAGAAAAAAGAGAATGAGTCTCAAATACAATTGGGAGGGACTCATGAGTTCCTATGGCTCTCTGAGAGTAGGCTTGCTGTCAAAGTTAAGAAATTACCTTATCCCATTTCATGTTCCGGAAACTTTTTTTTTTTAAGATTTTATTTATTTATTTGACAGAGAGAAGCACAGCTAGAGAGGGAATACAAGCAGAGGAAGTGAGAGTGGGAGAAGCAGGCTTCCTGCCAAGCAGGGAGTCCAATGCGGGGCTAGATCCTGGGACTCCAGGATCTGGGCCTGAGTGGGAGGAAGATGAGCTACCCACGTGCCCCTGGAAATTTAATTTTTACAAAATGTGAGTTATCTACAAAGAAAAAACTTCTAAATGAACTAACAAATATTTCCTAACAAATTTCCTATGCATGAGGAACCATACCTAATGCTAGGGAATACACAGTCCTTGTCCTCAAAGTACTTACTCCCCAGTAGGAAATGTAATATGACCAACCTGCCTTCCATGGCTTTCACTTTTCACTGTTTTGTATTAGTTACACAACCAACACAAAACAGAAAGTAATAAGAGCCACTGAGGAGATTCAAAGAGCTTAGTAGGAGGATGGAAGAGTTTGCTCATACATTTGATGAGATTGGGAAATCTTATATCGACTGCTTTGAGCCTTGTCCTCTTTTACTAAGAACAAAATGCCAGAGACAGGGATTTGGGCCCTTAAGATACTGTTATAGTAGGCTTTGGCAGAAATAGGACTTTCTTGAGAAATTTTGCATTTCTTTAAAGCATTGTATAGGATGGGATGAGGAAGTTCTTATTCATGTTCACCATCTTTTCCACTAGTATAAACGCTTTCCAGGGTGTTTCAATTAGAATGGATATACAAATAAGTGCTCTGTTCCACAAATACTCTTGATATCTACACATTTTATGGTCTTTCCTTTTCTTATAGTTAATAGAGATGAAATTGATTCTCAAACAAAAGGAAAGGCTGAGACTTCAGCCTCTTAGAATCCTGGTGGTGTGTGCACACACTAGACAAGAAAATGAAAAATGTTGTTTTTATCTTATTACCATTCACATGTCATCCTTTTTACTCCCAGCAGTCTAGGGATGCATTATGTAATGTAGAAGCTGCTGGCCACATCAGTTGTTTGAATTTACTTTTCAATTAATGATAATTAAAATTTAAAACATAGTTCTTCCATCATACTTGCCATATTTCAATTCTTTGATAATCCATGTGGTTAGTGGCTACTATGCTGGAAAGTATACACAGGAAACATGCCAACATTGCAGAATGTTCTATTGGACGATGCTGATCTAGAGTGTTAGGTAGTTCTGGAGGCTCACTGTTTGGTAAAAACTCTTGTTTTCCTCTACAACACTTCTGACACTAGATGTGTGTGTGTTTTCACACCAAGCCATTATGACAGTTTGTGGAGTTAATACAGTCTCCACAGGTAAAGGGCTCAGTCCTACAATACTGCCCCCCACTTTAGACACCCATTGTAACTAATGGTTCCCCAGGTTATATATACCTTCTCTCTGACTTGGCTACAAATCTGAGGTTCTTATAAACTTCTCCTTGAGTTTGATAATTTGCTGAGGGGGGGAGGTCCCACAGAACCCAAGAAAACAATTTACTTACTATTGCTGATTTATTACATAAGATATTTTAAAGGATACAAATGAATAGCCAGATGAAGAGATGCATAAAGCAAGGTTTGTAAGGTTCCTAAGCACAGGAACTTCTGTCCTGTGGGGCTGGGATACAGCACTCTCCCTGTATGCAATGTAGTCACCAATGTGGAAGCTCCCTGAACCCCATACTTTAGGCTTTTTTGTGGAGGCTACATTATGTAGGCACGATCGATTATTAACTTAATTTCTAATCCCCTCCCTTCTCTGGAGAATGAGGGATGGGGTGAGGCTAAAGTTTCAAGCTTCTAATCATGGCTTGGTCTTTCTGGTGATCAGCCTCCATTGGAAAGTCAACCAAGACTTGCCTCATTAGAACAAAAGACACTTATCACCTAGGAAATTCCAAAGGATTTAGGAGACCTGTGTCAGATGTTCCCATCACTCAGGAAATTACAAGGGCATGGGGGGCCCTGTGTGATAAGAATTGGAGTCAAAGACCAGTTTTTGGCAGGAATCAGGGGGAAGAGATCAGTATATACTGCTGATTATTTCATACTCGTGAACACTGACTATGCAGTGGGGCAATATTTAGAGATTTTTTAACTAGACATGAAAGAAGAAATTTGCTATGGATGAGGGAAGGGGATGTGGTTCTCCTGTATTCTAGGAGATAGTTAAGAAAAGAACATTCTTTGAACACCAACTATTTTCAGAGTGTCTTCTGTAAAATGTGTCTAGACTAAAGGCAAAGAGAGAGAAACTGTGCTCATGAAGATTTCTAAATTGTGAATTTTTTAGTTATAGATAGAATGATTATATGTTCCAGTTTATGTGGGTGGTCCCAGTTGGCCCCAATTTTCTTGACACATAGTTGTTTTGTGTTCTCCATTTGACTCTGAAGGTGTCCCAGTTGGGTTGATAAATTATATGGTCTATTTTTAGTCCCATTTCCTCTTTCCCTGTTGAAACTTTGTAGATCCCCAGAACAAAAACCCTGTAGATGTTGGTTTCCTGAAACCGACTCTGCCAGGTCACGTTCAGGTCAATGTACTCACAGGCTGTAAAAATGTTTCCCAAATATTCACTTTCTTACTTCTAAGTATTTACTTGCCAGCTTACTTGTTGCAAGTTATTCTCCTACTTAAGGATGAATCATCAGAGTGAACACTTTAACTAGAACGTAGAATGAGTTAAGGCACCATAAGCTTCATCAAATGCTTGCATATATTTATTTTCTGCATCAACAGATTTCCATGAGGGGGTGATAATGGAAAAGAGCCTCGGCCTTGAAACAAATGAAGAAATAGAAACATTTAAAGGAGAGAAAACTGATCTGGGAAGCAGAATTTCTTGCTAGCTCAACTGTCTATATGAACTTCGGATTCTCCTTTTTATGCGTTTCTCCTGTAGGTTTCAGTTTTCTAGAGAGAAACATATGATGTAAATTTCAAGCATTCTTAATCTGAGCCAGTTTGGACTTCTAAACTTCAGTCTCTCTCTCACTTCCTGGTCTCTGCATATACAGTTCCTTCATTCCTTAAGGCTCAGCATGTGTGTCACTTTCTGGGGGAAGTCTCCTCTGATCCTCTGAATCAGATCAAGTAATCTCATGGTGTCTGTATCGCATCAAAGCCCTGAGCTTTAATTTTCTCTTTAGGTGTCAAAATTCTCCTTGAGAACGTAAGCTCTGTGAGATATGTCTATTATATGCACTTTATCCCTCCACCCCTCGAACAGAATCCATAGAGTTGCTGCTGAATTGTACTCGTGGAAGGAAGGAATGAATAAGTGAATGAGCAAGTCTGTGCACATGTTCATATCCGAGGATATAGAGCCAGGAAGACATTGATTCTATCCCGAAGGAGCACAATTAAGGCCAAACCGGAATGACTGTATTACAAGGCAAAATAAGCTTCACAGAAGAGGTAAAAGAATTCTGTAGGAATTCCGAGGGAAATGAGAAATAAGAAGAGATTTCTTGAAAGAGGGAGCAATGGAGACAGGCCTTAAAGGAATGTTGGAACATTATAGGCAAAAATAATACAGACTCAACATTCAATATACTGTAAACGTATTATGTATAGGAAGATACTGTTTGCGGCTCTAAACCAATAAAACTAAAAAGGACATGTGCCCTGCCTTAAAGGGGCCAGTGATCTAATTGGAAACCACATAGACCACTTAAAAGTGATGGTATCATGGCAAAATGTGTTCTCTGCTAAAATTACCAGTGTAAGCAGAGTGCTGTGGAAGATGAGGGTGTGGTGAGGGCAGAGACGGAGAGAAGAGAGATCAATTCTGCCTGGAAATGTCTCTCCCATTAGGGTGGAGAACAGTGAAGCAAAGCCCTGCAGCTGTGAGGATTAATGAACTTCTTGGAACTTGTCTTTGTTTCTCTTGTTGCTTGGTAACCCTCATTCTGGCTCAGGAGATGGCCACCACTGGGAACAATTTTTTAAAAAACTAAACTGTAAATCCCCCATTTACACACAGACCATACTTGTAAAACTCCCCTCCGGATAATTGCATATTTGGGCAATGACCTTGGCCAGGTTAAGAACCTTTCACCCCAATTTTGCCTTCCCTTGGTTGCCTGCCTGTCCTTACGGGGTAATCGCTGGTCTAGCCTAACTTCAGTAACTCCTAGGGACATTTTGAGCTGATTTCTTCCAAAGGGAGTTGTGACTGGTTAGAATGTACTTCAGGTGAGATCTATTTATTTCCCCTTTCCCTCCTGGACTCTCACTTTGGGAATTATAGGCTGTGCTGTTCTACAGAGTCCCCATGGTTTACATGCCAAATGTGTGCCTAACCCAGCTGGTGGCTTCTGCCCCTGGGATGCCTCAAGGTTGCTCAGCAGCAGCCTGAGGGGGAGAGAGGAAGGGGTTTGTTTTGTTGCTTTTTTGTTTCTTTTCTTTTCTTTTCTTTTCTTTCTTTTTTTTTTTCTTTCAGTTAACATGAAGCCTACACGTGGATTCTAACTCCTGCCATCAACTCCAGCACATTGTGTCTGTGTGAGTGTCCTGGGGGATTGGAGCACCATTGTCAAGTGCAAATCCTGACACAAATTTAAGCAACCCCCCTCCCCCCGAATCATCAGCATTATGGCTTGTAGCTAATGACCTCTATTACAGAAAACGGGAAGACATAATACCAGTATTAACAAACATCTTCTAGAAAGTCTTTGGATAAATCAAGGCCTATAAACTTCTATAGTTTATCAAATTCCCTCTACCCCCAAATATTCCTGGAAAGATGGGAAAGTTGGCAGTGAACTTGTTTTTTCTTGGGAGGGGGTAACATCTGGACAGAAGGAACACTGTTAATGACTCCTTGATCCAGGACCACAGAATGGTATAATGTGCTGATGAAATCATCTCTAAATGTGCAAATGCATCTAGTCCTAATCAAGGAGAGAAATGCAATTTATACAAATAACAGGTGATGGCCATCTACCCATGCTTTCAGCACCAAATGACTTTGCAACCTCTCCCTATTTCACAACAAAGTCTCTGCTTTGCAAATGAATTTTGTTCCAAAATCTGGAAGCATTATTAGTTTAAAGAGCCCCTATAGACAGTAAAACATTCATTTTCTTATTAATGTAGCAGAGTCAATGTGAGGTCTAAGTACAAAATATTTTGAGACATAAACCCATGATTATATGGTAAATTAAACTTTGACAAAGGAGGTAAGAATATGTAGTGGGAAAAGGAAAATCTCTTCAACAAATGGTGTTGGGAAAACTGAACAGCTACACACACATAAGAATGAAACTGGACCACTTTCTTACACCATACTCAAAAATTAACTCAAAATGGATGAAAGACCTAAATGTGAGACCTAAAGCCAAAAAAATCCTTGAAGAGAGCACAGGTGGTAATTTCTCCAATACGGGCCATAGCAACATTTTTGTAGGTAGATCTCTTGAGGCAAGGGAAACAAAAGCAAAAATAAACTATTAGGACTACATCAAAATAAAAAGCTTGTGTGCAACAAAGGAAAGAATCAACAAAACTGAAAGATAACCTATGGAATGGAAGATGATACATACAAATGACATACCAGATTAAGGGTTAGTATCCAAACTCTATAAAGAACTTTATAGTTCAACATGACACACATAAAAAAATAAATAAATAATCCAATTAAAAAATGGACAGAAGATATGAACAGACATTTCTCCAAAGACTACAGATGGCCAACAGACACATGAAAAGATGCTCAACATTACTCATCATCAGAGAAATGCAAATCAGAACAATAATGAGATATCACCTCACACCTGTCAGAATGGCTAAAATCAGCAACACAAGAAACAAGCATTGGTGAGGATGTGGAATGTAACATTCCACTGTTGGTGGGAATGTAACATGTTGGTGGAAATTCCACAAAATATTTGTGGAAAACAGTATAAAATTTCCTCAAAAAACTAAAAATAGAGCTACATTCTGATCCAGTAATTCCACAACTGGGTATTTATGAAAGAATACAAAAACACGAATTCAAAAAGATATATGCATCCTTATGTTTAAGCAGCATGATTTACAATAGCTGAATAGGGTGAGTGAAATAGGTGAAGGAGTTTAAGAGTACACTTGCCATGCTGAGCACTGAATAATGTATAAAATTGTTGCATCATTATATTGTGCCCCTGAAACTAATATAACAGTGTATGTTAATTATACTGGAATTAAATTTGTTTAAAAAAATGAAAAAAAAAACCACAATATTTCAGAGCAGAAATATCTTCTTCCTGTCTTGGGCATCCTTGAGTGTGACCAGCTGACCCAAAGACAATTATGCTGAGAAAGTCATTTGTCGTTTATAAACCAGACAAAAGTCTCTGGGGAAAAAAACTGTCATTCCCATGAAAAAAAAAAAAATCTCTGACTTTTATGGCTAATTCATGGAGAGGATTTGGTTTTTTATTTACACTTGTTTAAACAGATACAGCAGTATTCAAAGAGGGGGAGTGAGAAAAAATAAGCTCTCTGTAGGAGGGAATTTAAAGAAAGAGACTCATACCCATATGGTGTCTGTTAGAAATGCTTTATGAAGCTATTCTTCGGAATCTGCAGTCTTACTGCCAAAGAAATCTGAGAATCTGGTTGCTGTTGACTCTGAGCCGCAGAGAAACTACTGACCAACTGCCACATCCTTCTATTCTACCGATTCAGTTAACATTTTCTTACCACTGGAGCCATCTCACTGTGTCCGAGAAATTTCTTACCACAATATTTAAAGTGCAGAGATCTGGGGAGGGCAGATTCCAGCCAGAAACAGCCATGCCCCCTTGAAACCAGGTGTCTCATCATGGCTCAGTGAAGGCTAAACCTAACACATTCTGGGCTCACTCGTGCCTCTGAGGCTTGCCAGTAATCTTACAGGGAAAATAGGAGTTGGCTGGGGAAGGTGAGGAGGAAGCCCGAGAGCTCCCTGTTGCCTCCGCAAAAGTGCTCACAGACTGTACCAGGCAGGATGCCTATCACCCCCTTTTGGATACCCCAAACCTGTATGTGGTTTCTTTATTAGAGCTGAGAAAGAAAGAAAAAGGGAAGATAGGAGACTCATGCATAGATAAGAACTAAGACACCACTGAAATCATTCACAGGCATCCCCAATCGGACGAGTCATCATTCCATGTTTTCAGGTTCCTTCTGTGCTCAACATCCTTAGATTTCCCATTCCCTGTGCTTATGACATGTTAAAACCACACACAACTGGAATGTTTCTTTTCTGTTTCTTTCTTTCCAGAGCCTGAAAAGCATGGGTTTTGGCGTGCTCGTGCCTGTGACAGCCTCACAAGGACAGCCTCCCGTGAAGAATGGAGAGAAACATCTGATCTGAATCCCCAACTACAGAATGAGACACTGCTGGGTGTTATACAAAGCCTTTGGCTGAGCTCCAGGCAGAGCTGGATGAAGCAGAGATGGAAAGCTCCAGCTGTTCATAAATGCATTCCCAGAGTCACAAAGATGGGTTTTTGCTTTGTTCTGAAAAAAAGCTGTTTTTCTTCTGAGGTTGAAGTATCAGCAGAACTCCATCAATGTAAGCTAATCCTGTCCACTATGGTTAATCCTCTTCCCACCAGTCTGGTTGACCCAGAGGAATATCGTGTCACTTCTGTTCCATCCTTAACTCGACTACCAAGGGTCTTGAAAAATTATATTATTTGAAATTTTCAGGCATGCCCAGTGGAAAGAGGCAGATGTTAAGTGTAAAGTTCGAAACCAAAATCCCAACTTCTCTACAAGCCTTTCAGCTACAATGCCCTCTCTTGGCCCCGAATTCCTGTACATGACCCTGAGGTTTAAGCAAAACAGCTCTGACCTTCCGCTCAGTTATTTTGCTGTGGACGTTTTGTGTCCCCAGGTGGATTTTGGATTGTCAGAGGGAGGAGGCCTTGTTTCAGCTTTCCCTTTATTTCCTAGTAACACCTGCTTCCATCAACCTATAGTAAGTGCTCCTGAAATACTTGCTTAATTAATGAATGATTCTTCTTCCCTTCTGTGCCATCAGTCCCATCAGATTAAACTGATGCCCTCAACATTTGACAGTCTAGAGTCCAACTGGTAAGCTGCTTTTGTAGCTCTGCTATTAATCTTCACAACACTCCTGACCGCAGCAAAATCAAACTGGTATCATCTGGGAAGAGCTGCTCAGTGATCATCTCAACATGAGACACTCGATTTACTCTTGCAGATCTCACTCTCCACGCTGGCAACAACCTCCAGAGGAAGGGGGGGGACAGAACACATTTCCCAATGACACTTTCATTAAAAGCAAAGTAAAACAGATAATATGGTGAAGTTACATAAATTATGATTATTGTTGGGAATGGCCAGCCTAGTTAAATGATGCTCTTCCTATGTCATTTGGATTGCAATCCTAAAGGTCATTGCCATTGAGAAACTGAAAAGAAATCTGGTTAAAAAAAAAAAAAAACAAGGGCATGCCTGAGTGGCTCAGTTGGTTGAGCGACTGCCTTCGGCTCAGGTCATGATCCCGGAGACCTGGGATGGAGTCCCACATCAGGCTCCCTGCTCGGCGGGAGGCCTGCTTCTCCCTCTCTCACTCCCCCTGCTTGTATTCCCTCTCTGGCTGTGTTTCTCTCTGTCAAATAAATAAAATCTTTTAAAAAACAAAACAAAACAAAAAAAACAGCTATCACCAGTTCTAAGCAGCCTGGATGCAGGTAAAGTTCATCCTACGCGTGCCTCCTATTGGCTCTTCCATATCTGGCCTCCAAGCCAACTGATTCCTCAATCATGAATTGTTCAGTTTTCTACTGTTGTTCCTTCCTTCAGAAAAAATCTGTTACAGGGCACCTGGATGGGTCTGTCAGTTAAGCATCTGTCTTCAGCTCGGGTCATGATCCCAGAGTCCTGGGATCCAGCCCCACATTGGGCTCCCAGCTCAGTGGAGAGTCTGCTTCTCCCTCTCCCCTACCCCTCTCTGTACTCCTGCTCTATCTCTCTCTCAAATAAATAAAATATTCTAAAAAATCTGTTAGAAACATACAGAACTTGCTAACTTCTCCCCTGTGAGAAAAAAATTTCTTAAAGAAGATGCAGTAAAACAGTGATAATTAACATAAATACATTGTTAATGATAGAAATTCAAGCATTAACTTGCTGCAGATTAAAGAAATATGTATTTTGTTTTTTAAATTTAAGGCTAAGGAACTACTAACACTCAGTATTAATGAGGCCAGCTATAACTGTAATAAACATCTCTTGCAGAAATAGTTGTCAGACATCATTGCACAAATCACTTAATGTTATTTTATTTTTAAAGGGAGAGATCATCTCACCCAGCTGCTCGGTGATCTAGTATCCTGGAATAAAAACAGCTAAAGGTCAGCAATGAATCTTTCCTGAGACAGTGATGAGTTTTCACTTTTGAGGTCTGGGTTTGCCCAGAAAGGAACAGCCAAATCTATTAGTGAAAGGAAAGAAATCACTTCCAAACTTTTATTTTGTAAGAGACTTCAAAACGGGCTTAACTGCTAGCCAATGGCTCTTCTCCCAGACTACCTACTCTCACATTTTAGTTGTTTCTGCCACCTGACACTGAATGTTTGTATTTGAATTCTGTGCCATTTAATTTTGGCCCAATTGTGGACACAGACTCATTTGTTTATTTTCTCCTTAGCACAGTTAAGACAGATTGGAACTTTCACAAAAGCTTTTCTAAAATACCAATTAAAACAAAACAAGAAAAGGAAAGGAACATAAAATATATAAATGCATGAAAACTATGGCATATAAACTATAATTTCCTAATTTTATATGTGCTCTTGTGCACCGAGGGCTTATAGACTTTGTCCTGTAACTTTACACCCCAGATGGGGTGTATGGCTGACACAAGTTTACAGCCTTCTCCCTCAAGGGGAGGAAAAAGTTTTCCTGATCCTCTCAGGGTCCTTGCCTGGGTCAGAAAATTAAACTGACAAGGAGTCACAGGAGGAAAGCATGCAAATTTCCTAAATTGGTTACATGGACATGGGAGCCTTCACAAGAAAATAAAGACACAAGAAGTGAACAGAGCAGGAGACTTTTATACTTTTCGAAGACACAATAAATATGTGATGAATTGACAACACAAGGGGGTTTGGCCTAGGGGTAGTAAATGGTGAAGAGGTAAGAAGGTTTATTTATATACCCTTCTCGGCTCTGAATTCCTGTTCTCTGGGGTTAGGAATGTTTCCCCTTCGTGGCATATAGGGAGGAGACGTTTTACATGGGAGATTTCGCTCCTACTTTGAGCAAAAAAACACAAGATGTTGAGGAGGAAGGAACAATCAGAGTGACTTTCCTCTTTTTGCCATTTTCTCAAATTCTTTCAGCATAAGATATTCAATAGTTTTTTTTTTTAAAGATTTTATTTATTTGACAGAGAGAAACACAGCCAGAGAGGGAACACAAGCAGGGGGAGTGAGAGAGGGAGAAGCAGGCTTCCCGCCGAGCAGGGAGCCCGATGTGGGACTCGATCCTGGGTCTCCAGGATCATGACCTGAGCCGAAGGCAGTCGCCCAACCAACTGAGCCACCCAGGCGCCCAAGATATTCAATAGTTTAAAAGTGCCATCTTTGGGGGTGTTGTGTCCTGAACCCCATTCATTTTGCCTGTGTTCTGACTTCTAAAGTGTGACTCAGAATCCCATGGGCAAAATCATTTGAGCATCCTCAGTTTCCTTGTAGACATCTTGCCCACATGGTGGTCCAGATTAGAGAGAGAGAGAGAGAGAGAGAGAGAAAGAGAAAGAGAGAGGGAGAGATTTCCACTGAACCACTCGGGTTCCCTCTTCCCTTCCTCACCAGTACCAACAGAGCCTCCTTCTATGTTGTGACAGGAAAAACAGTATTTTAGTCAACTGATCGATGCCACAAATGACCCCACTCTTGAGGTAAGATTCTCCCACCTGCACACACCAGATTCCTTCATCCTTTAGAGGTCCAATAATGTAAAATACCATAAATGACAAATTAATGCAACGTGTCCGGGTCCATAGAACAAGAGTGGGGAAGGCAAGATGGCAGCTCAAGAGCTGTACCTGCCCCCATAAAAACCAGGATAAGCTCAGCCCCACTGCCAATGGAACATTAGAAATTATCACGTTTGTCCTTTCCCACCAGCCCATCAGCCCAGTGGGCTTATGTCATACAGTGCTTGTTAGAGCAAAGAGGCTTGGTGACCCTTCCACCGCTATACGTTTTACCTAAAATGTGTCCTACTGATTTATTCATATGTATTATTTCTATAACTAAAATTTTCCCTTTTTTCTGTTCTCAAGAGATCAGTTTGCTCAAACCTACACAGGATCCTGAATTTATTAGACAAGATTGAATGAGCCTTTGCAAAGAGAATCCATGTGGAATCAGATGGGAGAAACTGGGGACAATTGCCACCCAAAATGTGTCTCTTTGGCAGGAGGATTATTTTAGGCTGATTATTTTTAAGAAAAAGAAGACTCTAAGAAATTTTTCTTTTTACCTTCCCCTTGAGCTAACTTTGTTTTAGGTAAGAAAGATTTCACAAAGCTTGGCAAACAACTTGTTTTACCGAACATTTGCTCTTTCCAGCTGCTAGTGAATTGTCTTCCTCCCCTTTGAAGTCCCAGACTCTCCACTTCTCCTTAGCTCAGGGTGGCATGAAAGCCTCAGTTGCCTGTCTGTGGGTCTCATATTCCTCTGTAGCCCCTTTGTGTAGAAAATTAAATTTATGTCTCTCCTGTTAATCTGTCTCATGTCAATTTGGTTTGTGTTTGTTTCAAGTTTTTATTTAAATTCTTGTTAACATAGATTGTAATCTTAGTTTCTGGAGTAGAATTTAGTGATTCATCACTTACGTATCATACTTACAATCATAGAGCTGAAGCTTTGCACACTCCATGGTCAGTAGACATGGTAGGGGTGCGGGGAGGGAGGTGCTGGTGTTCTGAGGGAGGTGCTCTCAGACACAGTTGCCCTAGAGGGCTGAGGCTTGGGGTAAGCGGCTCTGGCCTCCACTTTTGGCATTGTGCTGCTCACTGAAGTCAGTCTGTGCCGATGGGTGGGGGAGAAAAATGACACCAGCCCTCTCCTTCATTCCCAAAGAGGAGAGATTGCATCCCCCATTCCCCACTGTCTGCGAAGCCCTCCCAGAAGAGGGAACAAGCTCCCTTCCTGTATGCCAGGCAGCCCATATCCCTGCCGTTGCTGTGTCTGTGTCAGGCCATCTGCCATCTCGGTGTCACAGTGCACCTGTTTTATCCCAGGCAGGCCGTGCAAATTGCAAAACTCCAAACTTAGGGACCTGGTATGGTGTGGACCCAGGCTCCTCCTTTGGGAGAGGGTCTCACCTCACTAGGACTGGTGCTGACTTGTCCCAAGGCTGTTGCAGCAACGTGCGGGAGCTCGTGCGGGAGCTTAAAGTTTAGAGCACAGCACAACAAACAGCTGAGCTATAGGTTAGCCACCCTCCGCAGGTGTCTCTGCCCCTAGGCTAAGGAATGGCGCAGTGCAGTTGCACCTGCAAGCTCTTTGGTCCCCTGAGAGGCAATGCTACCTCTTCCAGATGCTGTCCAAGAAGGAGGAACCATCTCTTCCAGTCCATACCGGGGGTCCTTGGATCCCAACCTACACTCCTCCGCCTCTGACCTCCTTCTCCAAAGGAGCACTGCAATACTGGCCCAGTCACTGACCTCTAACACTCCAGTCTTTGAGCTCTGCTGGTTATAAAAACCCAGGATAATCAGCCCTTCTTGTTCTCCTTGTTGAAAGTGTTTACCTTGTGCGATCCCCTTTGTGCTACTCTCTCTCTCTCTTTCTCTTCCTTGCCTCTCTCCATGATCGGGGCTCATGTCAATTTGATTATTAGATCAATTAGACAGAAGAACATAGAAGAAGAGTAGAAGAGGGTGCCTGGGTGGCTCAGTGGGTTAAAGCCTCTGCCTTCGGCTCAAGTCATGATCTCAGGGTCCTGGGATCAAGGCAGGCATCAGGCTTTCTGCTTAGCAGGGAGCCTGTTTCCTCTCTCTCTGCCTACTTGTGATCTCTCTCTATCAAATAAATAAATAAAATCTTTAAAAAAAAAAAAAAAAGAAAAGAAAAAAGGGGGCACCTGGGTGGCTCAGTTGGTTAAGCGACTGCCTTCAGCTCAGGTCATGATCCCAGAGACCTGTGATAGAGTCCCACATTGGGCTCCCTGCTCGGCAAGAATACTGTTTCTCCCTTTCTCACTCCCCCTGCTTGTGTTCCCCTTCTGGCTGTGTTTCTCTCTGTCAAATAAATAAAAATCTTTAAAAAAAAAGAAAAGAAAAGAAAAGAAAAGAAAAAAGAAAAAAGAAGAAGAATAGGAGAAGCTCCCCATGCCCCCCTCTCCACACACAAATTCCCCAAATGGAAGATTAGATATTCAGTCATTCTGAGGGTGTGTGCTTGTCATTCTAAGTTCAGCCATTCTAAATGCATGACAAATGTCTGAAAGCTAATGAGTAGGAAAAAGGAACCTGCTAAATTATGGCAACAGCTTCCTTCTCTTTATTTTTTTACATATTTTTTTAAGTTTTTATTTTTCAGTAATCTCTACACCCAGTGTGGGGCTTGAACTCACAATACTGAGATCAAGAGTCACACCTTCCACTAATTTAGCCGGCCAGGCACCCCATACTTCCTGCTCCTTAAAAACAATGAGAGTGAGTTGAAATAAAAAGCTCCACTTCTCACTTCTGGCCTCTGAAGCCTGAGAAAAGCCGGATATGGACTTCTGACCTATTAATCCTACCAAGTTCATAAACATGAATTCAGACAAAACCAAACTGTTTTCTATTCATTGGAGAAGGAAACAGCTCTAGAGGACATTTGTTGCTCGACTCATAAATATCTAATTAAATTCAGGAGTGATTATTTGGAATAAACTCTGAATAAATGAGCTCTATAATAAATGATGAATAAAGCTATCAACTTAAAATCTTCCTGCCACCCACCTCAAGCCCCCTTAACCAATAGGTTTTGCTCTTGCTAGTTCTTCTGGACCCTACTGCCCAATTTTGTTTCCGGTCTTCTACGTAAGCCTTCAGTTTCCTTTATCCCTGCTATTTACTCCTACAATCTAAAACAAAACAAAACAAAAACAGACTGAAATCATCACCTCTGCTTTCCCTTCAAAATAATCCAAGTGACTCCAGGCCTGCTATTCACCATCTGATTTCCCTGCTAGGCCCACACCCCACATCCAGGGCTGGCCTGTTGAACAGGTTTATTATTCCCTCCTATCGTAACAGAAACCAAGCTGGCTTGATAATACTTCATGCCCAGCTGCCTTTTCTTGTGAAATCCTTGTCTACTCCTACTCATTTTATGATAGAAGAGAAAATTTCTTCCTCTGTGCCTTTAAGCCCATCAATTCATTTTCATTAAAAGTTTTTCCAGCCCTTGCTTTAATTACTTTCAGAATGTAAACACATGCTCCCTCTGGCTCTTAGAATGACATTTGCTCTCTCATTTTTTTTGTCTCAAGGAATGCCACTTCTCACCAGGAGCTGGAATAATCTTTCCAAATTGCATATGTGATTGTATTATTTCCCACTTTTAGATTGTTTAGTGATTCTCTGTAGCCTATTGGGTGAATTCCAAACCTCTCACATGCTTGGAAGTCTCTTACTATGACATGGTTCTAACTGTACTTTCTGACATGTGCCCCCCCCCAAATTTTCACAACTGTCATTTCAGTCATGCCCCACTGCTCCCCTTCCACACAGATGTATAGGCTGCTTCTGCCCACCACCTTGCAGGCTCATTGACAAGCCCCTACATTTCCACAGACACATCCAGGAAGCCTGCTTTTCACTTTTTAGGAGGCATAAGTATTTTCTATTATGTGCGCCATCCCATGAAAATTCCCATATAACCGTGGAAAGAACAGAGCATATCAAGGGATGGACAGCCGGGTGACTGTTTTTCGACTATATGCGATCTGGGCAGGGTGATAGCCAGAACTTTCTGAGAGCCATGAGTTTTCTGAGCATCCTGGACCAGAGAGTGCCACGTGGGTGTTTTAATAACTGACTCCACCTTAAGTTGGTGTTACTGAAAATGTGGTTCAGTATTTATTTGGTCAAATGGGAAGAAGATGACTTTTAGTCATAAAAAAAGTGTGTTACATTATGTTAAAACTTATAAGGCAGGATTCATGGCATCATCATTAGTATTCTCATCCTCACAGCTGACACTGCGGTATATCCCATACTAGGATAAGTACATTATATCCATTATTTCATTTGTTCCTCATAATATTTAATTCTACTTTTATCATGTAATTTCAGTCATACCCCCATGCACTTCTGCTATTTTTAATCACCCTAACCTGCTCTACTTCCTCTTTTCCAGAGCAATGTTCACATTCTAAGTTACTATTTACCTGTTTATTATGCCTACTGCTCCTTTTTTGTCTTTTCTTTATAGAATATAAATTCCACAAGGCATCAGCCTTAAAAAAAAAAAATTCTAGGGCACCTGGGTAAGTTGTTAAGCATCTGCCTTCAGCTCAGGTCATGATCCCAGGGTCTTGGGATCGAGCCCCGCATAGGGCTCCCTGCTCAGCGGGAAGCCTGCTTCTGCCTCCCCTGATCCCCCTGCTTCTCTCTCTCCCAGTCCCCCTCCTTGTGTTCCCTCTCTCACTGTGTCTCTCTGGCAAATAAAAAAAAAATTCTACCTGATTATAGAAGTACATAGTATGTGTTCTATAAATAATTGTTTTATAAGTAGCCAAAGCTCTCTGAAATAAATAATATTTTTAAATCCTCATTTTACAAATAAGGAAATGGAGACACCAAGAGGTTAGCACAAAATACTAGGTAGACGGAGGATGAGAAATTGAACGGCCAGTGGATTTACTTGAAATTATCTTTCCTTTACAAACTATCATCAGTCTTGCTCACAAAGGTTAGAAGTCCCTTTTATAGATACAGTCATTGAATATTGTGTGAAAACTCATGAAGACATCAAATACAGTGCAGGAAACTTTATTTCTGGTTCTTATGTTCCAAAAAGTGTTTCCTTTTTTGACGTTGTTTATATTCTCTCTTTAGGTTTTATTTGCTTCTGTTGTAGTGGTTATTTTCCAAACCAGGACACTACTTTGGAAGTATATTTAGGGCATTTAAATTTAGATAATAAACTAAATTGCTTCTTTCAGGCAACAGTGTCATGCTTTCTGTGGTTTCAGAATGCTAACTTCCAGATACAAGGGATCGTCAGCCAGATGGTTCTCTCTGATGGTTGGAGTCCCGGCTTTTAGCAGCATACTTTCCCATCTTATGAGTATCTCCACAGAGACATGACGCAACCAGCAAGGGCTGGTGAGTTCATTTTTACTAAAGGACTTCAGCACATACCTGCACAGGGATGAAACTAACATGCATTTTTTTCTACTAAAGAAAAACACACTCCTCCTGTGTCTCCTCTATTCTCAGTAATTCACCACAACACTATTCACTTCTGACACCCAATGTGTGGCGTTTCCACTTACCAAGCAATTCTGAGGCACCAGCTGGATAGCTGACAATCCAATTCGGTCCTAACACTATCTCCCTGGTGATAGTTTGGCTCCCACATATTAAGGGGTCAGTCCTACCAGACCGCTCCCCACCCCCACTTAGATGCAACCCCAAGTCCAGATTGTCACCTGTCTTTCTAACCTAGGGGTATGAATCGGAGGTTCTTAGCACACGTTCCTCAGGTTCCATTCATTTGCTAGATTGATGTGTAGATCTCAGGAAAACATTCTACTTATGAGATTACCAGTTTATTTTAAAAGGATGTACCTCAGAAATAGCCAAAGGTATGTAGAAAGGGGTGAGGAGGCACCATGACTTCTCCAGCACCAATCTTCCTGCATCCCCACATGGTCACCACCCAGGATGCTCTTGAATCCAGTCCTTTGTTTGTCTGTTTGCTTTTTATAGAGGCTTAATTACAGAGACACAATTGATTAGATCATTGACCATTGATGATTGAACTCAATCTCTAACCCCACTCGTCTCCCCCAAGGTGAGGAGGAATTTTCCCACTCCATAGTAGAAAAAAGCCACTGTGCTGGCAAATCGATAACCCAGTTATAATTGCCTGCTTTCTTGGTAACCTCAAGGAATTATTCCAGCACTAATTTACACAGTGTATCTGACCCTGGGCAGGGAACACAGATGTGCAGAGCCCTAAGGAGAGATTTTTTTTTTTTTTAAGATTTTATTTATTCATCTGACACAGAGAGAGATCCCAAGTAGGCAGAGAGGCAGGCAGAGAGAGAGAGAGGAGGGAGCAGCCTCCCTGCTGAGCAGAAAGCCCCATGCTGGCCTAGATCCCAGGACCCTGAGATCATGATCTGAGCCGAAGGCAGAGGCTTT